>BPLR01001527.1:0-27346 GCA_021605095.1 Caerostris extrusa
GCTACATTCAATTCCGACGTCTGCCACTTGAAAGTATTCCATTCGAGACACATCAGACCATTCCGCCCTCTAGCGTTCAAAGATGGCTTCGCCATTTGCCAGAAGCTGACATTTTTCTTGTCACCAAAAATAACATAGCAGAAAGTGAAAAGAAATGTTTTGTCCTTGTACTATCAGGAGTCGGCGAGGAAGTAAAACGGAATTTTCTTTCTTTTTAAGCTTTTTTTCCAACTTGGAGATGAACATCTGAACAAAAACAATGAGAATTTAAGCAGCTAGATATCAGTTTGAAGTAAAAAGGAAAGAGAGAGAGAGTATGTCGCAAGATTTAAAAAGTAATAAATGCATGACCATTGAAGCTTTGAAATCGATTTGTTACTACTTTTAGCCGCCAGACTAATTTATTCTTTTAAGCACGTGTTGTCTTATCAAAGCATTTTAGTGATAAATCAAACTGATTTGTATGAGACAATCAAACATTAACTTATTTTTGGACATTATTTTAATGCTTTAACGTGTCTGAATTTATTTTAAAACCAATTTATTTTTTTTAAATTATTTTAAACCATTTCATGAGTTAAAAAATATTGTATACTTTTCAATTCTTTAACATGGTTTGCGTGAAATAGTTATGCAATTAAATAACATTCCATCACAAAATTGAAATTTTAAATTACAAATTACAAAAACAAATTTTTATCCCATTATTTTTCGATAATGCCAAGACACGGCAATTTGAAAGAAAAATAAATACACTTTTGGAATTTTTAAAAAATGAAACAATTGACTATTATTAATCAAACTATCAGTTATGAATATGATTGTATGGAGATTCAATGAAAATTTTTGTTTAGATTTTAAAATCACATTCAAAAATTAAATACATCAGAATATTCCAAAATGTTATTCTCAATAATCATTGGAGCGGTGTATTTGTTAAATTTTGATATATTTTATTAAAAACAGTATATGTAAATAGTTGACATTAAATGATCATGTTGGAAAATACAAATTCAGAAAGGTAAAAATTGAATCAAAAATGTTAGGAAATAGCGGAACTATTGTAGTCCTTTATTAAAAGCAATAAAAATCATAATTTTCATCGTAAAACAAACTATTATTTTTATATAGAATGAAAAATGATTTATCAATTTTATATTATTAAGCAAAAACCAGATTTGCTCAATATCACATTACAACAACAAAAAGCAAAGAAATAAAACTGAAGAATTGCATGAAAAACAGCATCCAGGGAATTGGAGCTTTCAGTTTTACAGAACTCACCTTTACGGCATGTTTCAGACAAACAAAATGCAACAACAATATACTCTTTTAAGTTAAACTTAATTATTGTCCAAAGATATTTATCAAGATTCTGCACATTGAAGCTTTTCACCGCAGTTGTCAAAATAAATGCCTCTAGGTATTTCAAACTGAAAGTTCAGTCTTTCGCAAAAGGGCAAAAACTCTATCCTGTGGCTTCCTTTTCTATAGAATGGAACCAAACAATGAAAACAACATAATTTGGCGATTAATTAATAACCATTGTCAGAAAAACAGAGAGCAGACGCGATTGGAATCTCCAATGAAGGAACCTTTGACATCAATGGTTTCGAAGTCAGTCGATAGTCATTGAGTTTGGTGAAATCTTTATTGTGGGTGGGGCTGCTTGATTCAAAGAAAGATTTATTGCTACAAGAGTAAAAAAGTAACAGCTATACTAATCTATAGACGGCACGTATATTGGACTAATAATAGGGTATTATATGCTAAATAGGTTGGCGTATGTTATTTTCATAAAAAAAAAAAATGTGGATAATTGTGCGAAAGATAGGCGTGATAAAATTAGGAAAGTGAGTGATCCTGTAAAAATTAATGGACTGCTTAATTATGAAATTATTAGATAAAAACGTGATATTAAAAGTCATTTAACTTTATGGAAAACTGAACGAGTCATGTAATGTAAGCTTTTATAATAATGTAATCATATAATTTGTAACATATAATTTGAACTAATAATGAACTAAATATAATTTTGTAATCATATAATTTGAACTAATGATCCATTTTTTTCTAAAAAAAAAAAAAAGGATAATTTTCAAACATTGCAGATTGAAATCACTTTGAAAAAAAGATATTTTCCAATATATGAAACTCTTTTCTGGGTATATGCTTCTTTATTAGTAAAAAAAAATGATAACATTTATTTCATGAAACGATCAACGAAACGATCGTTCTGCCAGAGAAATTATGATGAAAAATTCTTTTTGAAATATATACAATAAAAAAAAAATAAAGAAATCTTTCAAATATATATCATAAAAAAATCTGCTTTCTAAGAACTGTTTTCATATTCAATTAAACTACAAAATATTTGTTGCATAAGGAAAAAAATATTTACTTCATAAAATAAATTATTTATTATTAATTATATTCCATCTTGATTAATATGAACTTCGTTCAATTTCTATAAACAAATAGAAAAAAATGAAATAAATTCTTTTTTTGAAAGATAATTAATTTACTTCAAGCGTGGTAAAAGAAAAATTGATGTTTATGAAAAGAGAAATTTTCCTAGTTAAGTCATTTCAAGAAATATATTTTTATAAAAATAATATAAATATATTTGACGTCATATATAATAATTAAAATCCCAATATACATAAAAAGAAAGTAAAAATTAGTTTAAAATTACACATATTGTGTTTGCGTTTCACAGTAATGCACATACAAAAACTCTATAATGCCACGCAGCAAATTAGATGCCTAAATTAAACTAAAAATATATCACAATCAAAATTTAGATTGCTTATCAAAGGAAAACACATTCTTATGTAAATGATATGAGTAATTAAATAAAATATATTAGTGGGAAATTAATTGTGAGAAAAATTTGAAAATATTTAGCAGAACAGGAAATAGTTTCACATTATAAACTTAATTAATTCAGTTTAATTATTCTTATCTTTGCCAATCTAGTCAATAACGTTTCAGAGAGCGGAGAAAATTTATTTATTCAGAAAATTAAAAGTAAAAGGAAATGTTTATTTTATATTTTTCCTTCTAGTGATCGTCTAGCAGAAATATAAGATGACATAGACAACAATTGACTAAATTTGAGGATGTTTGTATATCTGATAGGTTAATTTCGATACGATTGATTGCGATGATAGTAAATATATTTGAAGTTTTATGTGATTATCATATTAAGGAATGTTATTAGTCAAGCATTATGAGACTAATTCTTAAGGACTGAATCACACGTTCCTCTAACGGAAACAGTTATGACTAGTTTTTATATAATTAAAACAAAAATATTTATTGGAATATGAATGTCTGTTATTTTAAACAACAAATACATCTCAGATCCTTTCCAAAAAAGTATGGTAAATTTAGAGTACAGAAATGGCTATTTTATTAAGCGAAAATCGTTACATAAATTCAGATGATTGTATATCTGATAGGTTAATTTTGATACGATTGATTGAGATGATAGTAAATATATCTGATGTTACAAGTGATTTCCTTACTTAGTGATGTTCTTAGTCAAGCATTATGAGACCTAATTCCTGAAGGACTGAATCACAAATTTCTCTAACGGAAACTGTTAAGATTATTTCAATATAACTAAAACAAGAATTTTCATTGAGATACGAATGTCTATTATTTTAGACAACAAATACATTTCAGAACCTTTCAAGAAAGTATGTTACATTTAATGTACGAAAATGGTCATTTTATTAAGCTAAAAAGCGTAACATAAATTTTAACATATTCTTGAACACATGCAGAAATAATTTTAAAAACAATTTACATTCAAGTTTTTAGTAACTTGTGTTTTGCAATGAACTACGCATTAAATATCTATTTTAAAAATTGTTTATAACGCAAAATTAATTCTGCTCCAAAAGTGTGAACTGTTTACAAATCAAGTTCTTTTAAATTCTACGATGTTATTTGATGGATGAAAATTTCTGACGAGGTTTATTGACATTCAACATATGGATATTTCTACGGAAAACCAAGGTCCAGTGCTTGACATTGAATAAAAGTAGAAAAAAATTATAATATTTATAAAAATAAACTCTAAATGTACATCGCGTTTCAAAGTAAATTATATAAAAGGGAAAATTTAACTTTATACAAAACTGGCTTTTCTTAAAATACAACGCAGGAATGAAATTTGAAATTTTGTATGTAATTTTTCATTGCTTTAAATTTTTAAAATTTATTACTAAAAAAAGTATTACGTAGTCAACACGAGTCAGATATAGGCATCAAACCATTATATTTGATACACTTTCGTAAAATACCCCCTAAATCCTGTACCTCTAAAAAGTTAGCAAGTATACATCGATGTCAAAATTAAAATGATGTAATTTTATCGAGCTTTTAGAATTTAATATTTTTTACTAAAGATATCATTATATTTTATAAAATCATTTTTATCAACGAATTTTTCAGAATAAATGTACCCTACCTTCATAACAAGTAACAATATTTATGCACATTTAAAATAAAAGCATTTGCTGTTCATTTTCTAATTTATAAAATATGTCTTAAAGAGAAATATAAATTTCATATTATTGGAAGAAACGTAATTGAAGAGAAAACTATAATATACATGTAAAAATAATATACAAAATTATAATATATAACACATAATATAATATATATGTATATATTATATAATATAATAATTATAATATATAATACATAATATAATATATATGTATATATTATATAATATAATAATTATAATATATAAATATAATATACAAAATTATAATGTACATGCTTGATAGAACAATTGCAATTCCGTTTGTTGGAACAATATATTTCATATTACAGATCATAATTGTAGATGAATTTTACTGTCTGAAATCAAACTACAGTTTAGAACAGAGAATACTATAGAAATTTTAGTAAACCTTTTATAATCTATTCTTATTCTTTATCCATTATTTATAAGCTCTATATTTTTGAGTTTATTCCAAATATATAACTATTAGAATACAGCAGGTTCCCTGTTACACAAAATTTAGTTCTCTAAATTTCTATCTCCGATTATTCTGTGTAAGGCATCCATATTTTAAATTTTGCAAACTAAAAAGATAATAATTTATGCTTTTACAATGACAAAGTAATACAAGATAATTTAAGCAAGTACTTCATGTGTCTATTTTTACATTGTACCCTGACATCCATATTAATGACAGATATACCCAAGCAGACATTTGTCAAAGAAGATAGTTGTTAGAGTCTCACATCAGATTACTGAACCTTGTTTTTATTCTTATCTGTACTCCAAGCATTAAGATAGCACTACTAGATCCAGCAACTTGAAAATCAAGATCTCAACAACTCGCAGGTTCATTAGTTATATCTTTTAAGATGGAATTTCGGATAAAATTTCTGCTTTGAAATTATGAAACATGATCCTGACAGATGCACATAAAGTTGTTCTTCTTCCAGCCAGTATACGAGTACGGTATTCAGTAAGAGGTGTTTAAAAGCACTTAAGGATCACGAGATGCCGAGGCCAACAAGTATAAAGCATTATATTAAAATTTTTTTGCAACCTTGAATCTCAAGATAATATCATCTGTTCGAATAGGAAAATTTGTATGGGAGTGGATTGATGAATAGTAATTCACGAGACGGGAATCGAGTGTTATCTAGTATATTATACAGATATCAAGTATTTTGCTGTTGTAATTCATCATTTTGTGTTTTATTTTTTTTTTGCTTAAACTATTTGATAGCCTTGGTGTAACTTATTTCTATATTGTTAGTATTTGCTTATTTCTGATGTAAATTGCTGGTTAGATCAATTTAACCATTCCACATATAAGAGAAATCAGTAGTTAAAACATGCTGCTATCTGATAAACTGTCATTTGTTTTTCAACTTAACAAATGGCGTTTTAAAACGTTATTTGTTTATGCTTTATGAAAGAAGTATCAAGGTGATCTTGAACATATAATAGAAATTACAAAATAAATTTATTTTAAAAATACAAGGTTTAAAGAATCTGATTAAAAATAATCGAAATCAATTCACGCAACTTTTCATGTGCGTCTCTTATCTTTGCTAGTTATTTTTAAACTAAAATGTTAATCTGTAATTATTTTTCAGTAAAAGACCTTAATCTATTTATGGAATTATTATTATCACACAAATAATAATAAGTTCTTCTAATTTAAGTTTTAAAATTAAACAAAGAGCCTGATGGCCGAATGATCAGCGTTTTGGCAATCGGTGAAAACAGGTTTAGGGTTCGAGTCCGGTGGTGACATGGATGTTTGTAGTAGTTCGGAATCCACTTTAAACAGTAAGTCCTGGTTAATATGACTGCAGAACGTTGGGCGTAACTGACACTCCTACCATGTAAAAAAAAAACATCTAAAAATCTGCCAGTAGGAGATGTCATTGGCCCACCATGGGGCTGCTGTGCCAAAGAAGAAGAAATTCCGTCAATTAAAAAAGGTGAAGATTTACAAAAATTAGAATTAAAGGAATAATTATTTCTATCATTATTAATATTCTATTCTTCTCATGCCCTACGTAAGAATCTTTCTGAGTCCTGACACCCTACCCAGTAAAAAGGCAGCGTCACGATTAGCCAAGTAAGACTTCTATGGACGCTCCATCGCAACAGAAACTGGCCTCCCCTTTTCCTCCTTCCAATCTTGAACTTGGGTCTAATATTGCTGTCTGCCAAGTGGGAGTGGGAAAGAAACAAAGAAAAACGACAAAATTTATGCATATAATGATGTTCTATAGAAATATGATATTCCAATGTAGCTTTCAAACTGCCAACAAGCAAAATTATCTGCTTAAGTAGAATTGTATTAAAGACGTCGTAACTTAGAATGGAGATATATTTATTTTATTTCGTGAAATTTTTATAAAAACTTTCTACCAATTTCAAATATAATAATTTTTTCAGCGATCTACGAAATTAAATTATAGAAATAATTATTTAAGTTCGGCGTTTAGTAACCTTATTCTTGTTTTTAATTGTCATTATAATTGTTAATCTACAGGAATCATAAACATCAGAAAAAGGTTTTTAATTATATATTTCAAAACACAATTTAAATATATAGCGCTCCATTTATGTTTGATACATTGAAATTTGATTTATTGACAGGAAATAAAAAAGATCAGAATTTATTTCACGATAAATTTAGATACTTTTCCATAATAAAAACATTCTATAATGTGCATTTTCCCCCTACAAATAAGGACTATTTATCAACTTTCACACACTAATAACAAATGTTATCTACCATGGGAACAACATACAACCACCTCAGAAATCGCCAAACAACTATAATTGGAATGTTTTTTACATCCTTCCTCTACAGTCCTATAAGCAAATAATGAGAACTTAAAACTGAATCTTGACTTACTACAGACAAGAAAGTGAAACACCTAAATCCTCTTATAAAATGCAAACAAGAAATCCCTCAAAACAGTGGAAATAATCCCTCCGCTTGAGGATAAACATTACCCTTTTCTCTTCCTCACAAATCCGACAGAATAATCGACAAAAACAACATCAGGGAAAGTCAAATTCTTTTTCTCAACTGATAATAACCACTATTTTTTTTTTTCCCTTTCGCATTACTTTCCACCGAGAAGATCTCAATTTTTACACTTGGGTGAGCATATTCATTTTCTTCATTCTTCTTTTCAACTGCATCGTGTTTTTTTTTCGCCCACATAAATTGCTCGTCTTTGGATCACCTTGATAAAGTTCCCACGAAGCTGGGAAGAACATACTGTTTTTGTAATGATAGTATCATCGCATCGGCCCTTGGAATAACCGGATATAAAAATTATTTAATTCTGCCGAGGAGAATTGCATTGTTTGAATACTATCTCGCAGTGTGATACTTCCGTGAACACGGCACGAAAATCTACAACTTTCACATAATATAGAATTATATACCGTGATCAGTTATAATATTCTTGCCTTATAAAAGATTTAATTTAGGTCAAAGATTATGATATTGTTCGAGACTAGTTTCTAGGAAACCGGCGTATTGTTTGGGAAAATCCATGGTTTGCATGCTCATTATATTTTTAAATCATATTCTGAATTTAAAATGGGTCTTATAATCATAAAATGCATATTAAAATCATTCAAATGTTTTGTTTCAAATAATATATTATTTGGCACATATATATATCAAATAATATATAATATATAAATAAAAAAAAAAAAAATCATTATTTGCAGCATGCAAACTCAAGTGTATTAATAATTAAATGAATAAATTTATTAAAAACAATTAAATTAAAATTAATAAATTTAATAATTCTAAGCTTTATTATAAACAATTCCAAATTATTTATAATGCTATTATTATTAAATAGAGAGATTAAAAATGAAATATTTCGTAAATCTTGAAATATCAGAAGCCTATGCATTTACTATTTCAAATATTTATTATTCTTTTATAAATAAAAAAAAAATCATATCTATTTGTAGCATGCAAACTCAAGTATACTAATTATATGAATAAATTTATTTAAGAACATTAAATTAAATAAAAATAAAATTAATCAAATAAATTAATAAAACAAAATAAAATTTAAAAACATTTTAACAGTAAAATTGATTGCCTGTTTTAAATTAATTCTTTATATTTAACAAAAAATATAATGATGCAATTTGTGAATCAAATTTAAACATGAAAGGAATGAATAAATAAACATGAAAAAGAAATTTAGCGAATAAAAAAGAATATCAAATATTTAATCACTTTGTCAAAATTGATAATTGTAAAAACAGAAACATGAAACCTGAACAGAATTAGCATTTAAGCAACAAACAAGCAAAAAAAAAATAAATAAATTTAAAAAAACGAATCCAAATAATAATAAATCCGAACATGTACAATTTAGTCTATCATGTCTTCAACTTGATTATATTTAAAGAAATATAATGAAATGATATAATGAATTATATCAAAAATGTTGCATATAAAAACTTGTAAGCTTCCAAGAAAAATATTGTTTATAAATATTTTTTATTTTATTTTTTGATTGAAGTATAAATGAAATATTTTATTATATTTATATTAAATACATAAAATACACTTCAAAGATTGATTTCTATGGTATTATTTCAAAGAATACATATTTCAAAAAAAATGAATTTCCCTTTCTAAATTTTTTATAAACGTTTTTAAAACATAGAACACAATAAATTTTAGCAATTCATAATATTTTGAATTAAATGAATCAGTTCACATAAAATTAAAAAGGTAGATTCGATGCAGAATTGTTAAAAACTCTAAAAATACTCAGCAATAAAATAGTAATAATAATATAAATAATGAAAATAAAAAACTTTTATACTTTTATTTATAACTGCTGTACAGTTCAGTTCCAAATAGCATATCTGCGAAGTATTTTTAGATCATTGACCTAATGAAAAATAAAACGATAATAACTGCTAACCTGAACATCAGTGCTATATAAAACCATTAAAGGTTTTTTTTTTACATTTTTTTTTATATGAGGAGAAGTGTGAAGCCGATAACAACCGAATCGCAGCCGCCGCAGTCCGAGTACAATAAAAAAGAATGGTAGATTCAGGTTCGTTAAAAATGACTCGAGGCGTTTCTTCTAGCAGAAATGAAATCAGGGTCAATAGGAAGTCTAGAATCGACACAGGTCTGAAATACAATCCTGCTTAAGGCATTAAAAAATAAAAATAAAAAATCTAAGATACCTGCAGGTCACAGAATAAAAAAAAAAAAAAAAAAAAATTCTGACTTTATCTAAAATAAAAATAAGCGTTAAAACAAATCGAAATCTAAAATTAGTGAATGTTTTTCAATTATTTTCTATTATTCCCAGGAAATAATAGAAAAAATGAATAAACATTAACTGTCGTCCATATAGAATACAATGAAAAACATAGATTGAGTTCACGAAAAATTGCTTCAAAATTGGTTAATTTTTTTCATAACTGCATATGCCTAACTGGCTTTTGGTTCCGCAGGCTTCAGGTTCAAATCCCGGTTGGTAGCATGGATATTTGTTAGTGGTTTGAATCCATGTTAAACTGTAGGTCCCGTTTAATCAGCCTGAAGTGTGTAAAAAATGACCGTAGAGCGACAAACCAACCCAAATTGTAATTGTATAAGATAACATTTTTAAAATTATACGAATTTTTTTTTAATTATATTATAATTAATTTTAAATTATATTATATTAAATTATTATTAAAATATTTTAAAAAGGATTCAGTTATTAATTCTATCTTCAATTCTTTCACAAATTTTTCACAGGTATATTTTTATAAGAATGTATTTAAAAATAAATAATTTTTATTTAGTAAAGTTCTTTAAACAAGATAAAACATTTATTTTTAAATCTCGCAAACTAAAATATTAACATTTGTTTTAAAAATTAAAGAATGGTTTCAATAGTACATGATTTGAAAAGTATATACATATTAACATGTTTAATTTTATTAGATTAAAAAATGAAGTAATTTGGAGCTTAACGAGGAAAGGATTAAGTACCTCCAAAAAAAAAAGGAAAATAATAAACTAATTATACATATCAAGTTTTTTTAAATATTTACAGAAAAGAACTGAAATGTTGTTGAATGTTTTTAAATTAGATTATTATTGATTGAATAAATGTTATGTAACTATACTAATCAATAATACATTTAAATATTTGACTAATTACTGTCTTTTATTCAAGGAAATAAAACAAATATAAATTTAAATTATAAAGTGACAAATGTGACTCAGCAAACTCCTATTTTTTAATTATAAAAAACAAGGAGTAACAACAAGTATATTAAACAAGGTGCATATTGTTTGTTTAAAATGTGTTATGGCATTATGTTTATATTAATTAGAAAACATGACATATTTTAATGCTGGAAACAATTTTACCCAGTTTGAAATTCATTTATATGATTAAAAAAATACATTTTTGTAGCAGTGTTTCTTAATTTTAAAGAATAATATAAAAAAAATAAAATTGAATAAAATTAAAATTACAAAATTTATTTTTCTTGTGTTAAAATTTTATTTGATTGGAACTAATATTTTTAAAGAAAATTACGTAAAAAAATATAAAATGAAACAAATTTTTACTGAAATAATTTATTTAAAAACTTATGCAGTGAAACAATAAAATAAAAACTATATTTAATATATGTTGTTTCTTATTCCACTTGGTAGACAGTAACATCTAGAGCAAGTCCAGGAACCCGTGTAGTCTCATGAAAAGGGTATATCTTCTATTGTGATGGAGCACCCATAGGTAGAAGTTTGAATTGGCTCCATGACGCTAAAGAAGGAGGGGAGGGCAGTGCCATCCAGGAGGACATTTTTAGGTGGAACTACCCCTCATTTGCAAAACCCGGAAAACTCCCACCAGGTAGTCCGACTCACGAGGCAAGATGCTAAACATCACAAACGGCATCGAGTCTGCCGGTTCTTGAAACAGTGTCTAAAACAAAGCAGCCAGCGGATTGAACTGCCGCCCTAATGCTCACCAGCGGCGCGCGTTGTCACTGAGTCACGAGTCGGGCTTAAGATAAGTAAAGCATTGAAATAAAATAGCATTTATCTATTTTTAAATAAATTTTACAGCAATCCTTCTAGCATAAGCAAATAAGTTTTATAAATATTTGGTTAATATTTAAATTGCTTGCTTTCATAAAAAAAATAGCCAATTTATTTAGTATATCACACAAAAAATCCCTTTGAAGTTGGACGAAATCCTTGATCGATTGATTGATAGTGGATGCTTTTCTTAAAAAGAAAATTGAGTTATCAAAAATAATCATTCATAATCTGCGAGAAAAGAGGATTTTAACACTACTGAGTATTTTTAAAAGATATATGATGCGCAAAAAGAAAAAAAAAAAAAAGCATCACTTAAAACAACGAAAAAAAGGATATAAACTAGCTAATCCTTAAAATATTCTATTGAATTGAAAAATGAAGAGAAAAACCTTGAACTATAATTCCATAATTGTGAAAAACAAGGAAACGCAACCTTTTTTGTTATCGAAACATTCAACATAAGATATACGTTTGCACCATCACTTTATTTGAGTTGTATCTACTGCTTACAGTGTGTTAAGCTCAGCAGTGGCTGGATTAGTTCACGATCTCGAGCAATTAGAGCAGTTAAAGAATATTAAAAAAAAATAATCAAATTTAAACAGAAAAAAAAAGCAGAAAGATAATAATTTTTGAAAACTTTAACAAATGTAACATTTTTAAAATAAACGTCTTTAAAAAATAACGTTTATGAAAATAAATGTATATATTCATATTTAAAAATATTGTCTTCAAATGTTTAGGATTAACGTAATCAGCCGCCATTTTAACGTTGAAAAGAAGATCCAATTTGGTTTGAGAATTTATTTTCCATAACTATAAAGTGATGAAAAAAAGTGAATAATATTTATAACTCTTTAAATTTTTGTTAAATTTTCATTCACTAAAATCATATTACATTCTAACGAATAAATAATTTTTAAAAATATTATCATACCATACAAACTTCATGCATTAAATTTGTGGCTTGTGATTATTACAACTGAATTTGAAAATATTCATTAATTATGAAAGAATGATATTATTTAATGAAATAAGACGCAATTATTATTAATTAATTAAATAAGTTGCGTTCACTTTAATATCATAAATTATTATTTTTGTTTTTAAAAAAATAATATTTTATTAAAAATTGTTACTGTTTTATAATTAAAAATACATTATGATTTATGTCGTTATTAGACAAATATGCTTGATTTAACTGCAATAATCAAAATTTATACAAATACTATAAAATTGAAAATATATTAATTTCTAGTTTTGCATTTAAAAATAATGTTATTAAATGCTTATTATTTAGTAGCATTATAAACAGCATAAATTCCATCAATAAACAAACATAGTTAAAGATTCTTAAAGTTATTAACCTAGTTATTATTTAATATTCAATTAACTATTCGGATTATTAGCACATCAATAAAATCAGAATTGTAATTGTAAAAATTTAATTTTTTAGAGCTTATCTGCATTATTAACCATAGCCTAAAATAAAAATATTTGTTTATTTAATGCTAAACTCATTTTAATGCAGCAGAATGCATAATGAATGAACTATAATAGCAGCAATTATTAATGCGCTTGTGGCATTTAGCTCAAGAGACAGTAAACAATTGTCACATGATTACAAGTAGAAATTGCATGATTAATATCATTGGAATATTTGTTTTTCTAACATGACATCCGTATTTAAATGAATAAACAAAACATATTTGATTCATTAGAAAATGAAAACACAATACGATATTATAAGTGTTTGGCTTGAAATAATCTTCAATTCATAGTAATAAGATTGAGTTCATAGTAATAGTAATAACATTATCACTAAAAAAGCATAAATTCCATCAATAAACAAACATAGTTAACGATTCAAGCAATTATGATTGTAAACATAATTAATAATTAATATGTAAACATAGTAACAAACATAGTTAACGATAATAGCAATTAGAATTGGCTTGTGGCACTAAAGCTCAAGCGACAGTAAACAATTGTCACATAATTACAAATAATTATTATCATTGGAATGTTTGTTTTTATAACTTGATTTCCGTATTTAAATGAATAAATAAAATATTTTCAATTCATTAAGAAATGAAAACAAAATACGACATTATAAGTATTTGGGTTGAAATAATTTTCAATTCACAGTAATCGAAATGCATTTTAGAGATGAATCTTCATGGTGAATTAAAAGTTTGTTTCTTTAAAGAAAATTAATAATCGACATAAAAAAAATTTTCTTGTTTATACAAAAAGATAATTATTATTTTCGTATTTGTTATTAAAACTGATTACATATTCATAAAAAATTTTTTTAAAAATGTAACATTAAAATGCTTTTGTAATGACTAAATAACTTGAATGCGCTATATTCTTTAATGCAATAGATCCTAATTTTCTTTTAATTTAAAATTTGATTATCTTTCCAGTGGCCCACAAATCATCACCAAACCGTGTAAAAAATATTCAAATTTCCTTTGGTTTCTTATATTTAAAAACAATAATTTTTGCTGGTGTTAATATTTTAATACTTATGGCAATTCTTAATCCTTCACTATTTATCAGAAGGTAATATCTGGTTTAAAAGGCATCAATAGTTAAAAGGCAATTATTATTTAAAAATTTAATTTCTTTTTGAATAAATAATGGAATGTGTAAATAATTGGCAGCCCTCAAAGCAATTAGTTTTTAATTTTGAAAATATAATGAATAAAATAAAATGTATATGATGCTGCAAAATGTGAAGAAAAAAGTCCCATAAGACTATAAAATAAAAGTAACATATCATTTATATATTTATATATATATTTTGTAAATAGTAATAATATTATTTAAACATTATTACTAATTTCGAAAAAAAAAATTGATGATATAATCTAAACAGAATGAAATAAATCAAATAATCAACCCTACAAAATGTTCTAAATTATTAATATAAATATTTTTATAAAAAATATAACTTAAAAATTAGTATTATTCTAAAATTATAATATTAACAACTATATCTTCACATATGCCATTAATATTGATTTTTGTAAAATAAAATCACGAAGAAAACATAATAACTGTGATGCAATATATATTTTTACTAGCATTTGTGACCCACAAGAATTTATTTGAATCTGAAATTTGTTTATTTTTCGAAGTAATTAAAAATTCAAATTGTCAAACAATGAAAAATAATAAAATATTTTCAAAATACTTTTAATTTCTTTAAAGTATGAATTTCTACTTTTTTAGCATTAATATTTATATTCTAACATGTATAATAATTCTTAATTATCCATTTATTTTTATGAAATAATATTTATCACTTTGACGTAAACGACAACAAAACTGACCTCCAACTACAATTTCGTCTTAATATAAATATATTTTTGTAATCAAACTACAGAACTATTTATTTTAATTTGAAAATGTAGTTATCAAAACCTAATTTGAATAATATTGCATAATTACACCAAAAATTTCAAAACAAAACTATATAGATAATGCGTACTGTTATTACTAATTTGTTAAAAGGTTAATTATATAATCTCATCATGTTTTAACAAATGCATAAATCAAACTTATAAATATCCTAAATTATTAAGATAATTATTTTAATTGAAATGGCACAACTAAAAATTTGTCATTATCCCAAGAATGGCAATTTCGAAATATAATCGTTAATGTTCCATGTGATATTCAATACAAACCAAAAATCCTTGAACAAAAAAAAGATTGGGGAATTTGCCATGAAATCATGTCTTACGTAGACGATCACCGTTATTTTCAATCACAATGCCTCGAGGCATCTAGGCTGAGGCAAATTTTACTGTTAGGACTTAATTTTAATTCCATTGTCAAGGGCAAATCTTCAACGATGTTATACCATTTGCATTAATCACTTTCTTCCGATACACCTCAATTATCGTCTACAATTTCGAGTTACAACCTTAACCATCACTGCAATACACCTGATGCCCCTGACCTGTGATCTTTAATTAATATGCACTTCCTTTTTTTATACGTTAAACATCAAATTGTGATGATAAGTATTGCTTTTTATTGAGCATGGAATGCATTAAATATGTGGGTTTTTGAAAGATTCCACCTGATGTTTTTCTCCTTGGACAGGGATAAAGTGCTTTGAATGAAGGTCAAATTATCACGCCCCTATACCTTGAATTAAATTCTGTGAGAGTGTAAAAAGTAATAAATGTTTAGAATGCGAAGAACACGTGTGGATTGAGACACGAGACTTAGATGGTAAAAAATTACAAAAGGAATTTCGTAACGTGTTTTCCTCAAAAGGAAGTTTAGTTTATAATGAGATATAGTTAGTAGTTTATAATGAGATAAATTTATGAATCAAGAAAGTTTAAAAGACCATTTTAACTTGGACATAAAATAGTAATTAGTTATTTTTAGTTACAGAAATTATCATAACAATAAATAGTTATAACAGAAATTTCAATAAAAACAACAGTAAAATTTAAAGTGTTTGATGAATAAAAGTTTTATTAGATGGATCTAACAAACTTAAAATATTTAGCGTAGAAAATTTTTATTTATATTAAACTCCTGAAAGAAAATTACAAATTTATTTATTGGTTAGTTACAAAAAAAATAATATACGTTTTAAATTTGGTTTGGATTGTCACTCTAAGATCATTTTTGCACATGTTGGGTTAATTAGACCGAGACCTACAATTTAACGAGGATTCCGAACCACTCACAAACATCCATACCACCGCCAAAAAATCGAACCTGAAGCCTGTGGTACCGAAGGCTAGATTACTAACCAATTGACCACCAGGCTGCGTTTTCACTTTAAAAGATCTGTGCCAAAACAACTATGGAGTAAAAAAAAAAAAAAATTACTGTTGCGCAAATGACGTATGCAAACAGGCTGATATAGAATATGTTTTATGTTTTATTGGCAAATTTTTAAATGAAAATGGCAATTATATCAAAAATACTATAATTAGTGTAATTTTCACCCTACTTTAATTTATAATACTTCTGCTTTCACAAACAAATAAAAACTACATTAAATGCATAAAAATAGTTCAAATGCTTAATCATCTTAATAAACTAAATTCAGATAATTAATTTCAAAAAATAATAGTTTTTAAATCGTTTATTGTTAAATAAAATTAAACCAATTATAAATAAAATAAGTGTAAAAATAAAATTTTTAAAACATTAAAAAAGAAACGTCACTGAATTTGTTGGGTTCTAGGTTACATATTTTGTCAGTTAAAATCCATCTATAAAGTAAATAATATATTAAAACAACACAACTTAATATTAACATAAAAAGAAAATAAATCCATAATTTTTATATGTAAGTTTAGATTTGTATATATATTTTTTTTGTTAGTGTAATTATGAAATTGTTATGATAAAAATTCATAAAACAATGCTTTTAAACAATGTACAATACTTAAAATTTCATATTGTTTTTATTAACATGATATTTCATTGTTCAATATCATTAATCTTCTGTTTTCTGGATTAAACAAGAGCTTTTGGTGAAGTATGTGCTTTTCAATTTTCAACATGCGTTTTTCTTTTAAATAATCCTCTTATGCTGTGATAATATGTTTATCTAAAGAAATTTTAAATTCATTTTAATTTATTGCAATAGTTTTTCTTTTCTAAAGCATTTTCTTAAAATATACAAAATAGATTATAAACAAATTATTTTATAATTTCAATGAATATGTTGTCATAGCAATATGCACTGTTTTGAATTAATGTAGTGAATAATTTAATTTACACGATGTTATCCTGTTAACTCCAGTTTTACAACCAAAAACTAAATAAATATTTACTTCTTATTTAATAATTTTTTTATTCATTTAATTTTGAAAATAAATAAATGAATAATCATTAAAATTATTAAATAAGAAGTCATAATTATTTTCAATATAATAAATCTTAAGAAGTTTAAAAGGTTAATTAAAAATAATTATATTTGAATATATTCTACGATAATTTTCATTTATATTTCAAAATAATCTATTATGACTTTATGTTTAAAACTTGATAAAATGCACTTTTTTAATGCATTATTTTTGTGTTTGTATATAAACCATTATTGATATTTTTAATAATAATTAGAATTTTATTATTTGAGTATTTTTAATAATTGGATTTTTATAATTTGTATAAACCATAATTGGTATTTTTAATAATAATTGGAATTTTGGTATTTGCATATTAAACCATAGTCTGAAAATAATATTGTGTAAATATGTATGAAACCAGTTTATGCAATATCAGGAAAGAATGCAGATCTACAAAGGACAACTGGTGTTGCATGTTTACAACATGCATTGGAATTAGAAAACTGAATTCATGTTCAGTTTAGAAAATGGCACGAAGTTATTAAAATAATATTCTAAATATATTATCTCAGAGACAAATGAATTTACCTGTTATTACGCCAATATTTTTTATCATTTCTCGAATATTTAAACTAAAAATATAAATGGTATAGAAAATTTGTGAAAAATAATTGTTTGAGTAATTATTAAAATTATAATATTAAAAATGGAGGAATAAATTTTTAAAGGGTTAATATTTACAAATTGAAAAATAAAAAATTTTAAAATACGTTACACAACTATATATATAGAGAGAGGGAGTTTTTTTAACAGAGGTTAGAATATATTAATATACACTACACTAATTTTTTATATGTGATTTATCGATTATTGTGTTTTTCAACAAGCGTAGATAATTTTTGTATACTACAATTTCATCATTTTTCCCTTTAATAATTTATATGAATTTTTAATTTATAAAAAATTATTTCAATTAATCATTTTTATTATTTTGTTATAATAAATAATAAATAATCTGATACAATGATTGTTGTTTTAAATAGTTAGCTGGTCTTTTTTTTTTTTTAATACTCGATTTGATTATTTCTTTATTTAATTTTCAAAAATATTAAAGCTTTAAACTAAATAGTAATAAAAATTTTAATTTATACAAACTACTTAATTTTTTTAAGAAATGTAACGTTAAATAAAGAAAAATTCAAATATTTAAAATATATATAGATACACAGTAATTTTCAATTTTAACACGTAAGCAAATAAAGCCCCCTCCTCAAAATATATATATATATAAGTATGCATATATATTCAACCAATTTTGCAGAAAATTTCAATTTTGTCTTATTAATGCAGGGAGTGTTTAAAAGCAGTGGTTTAAAAGTGGGGTTGCGTGCAACAGAATACTACAGGATATTAGGATTTGGGAGAAGGGAGAGATTTAGCCAATGGATGCTGGGATTTTGGCAAAGACGTAGGCTCACGATCACTTGTGAGTATATGATCGTGCATTATAAGAGGGCGAGGTTCTCTTATTGTTTGCTGAATCTTTTTTTCAGTAGAATCTAGGGAGCTCAACATCATAAATGCATCGGTTTTAAAGAGCATGCGCACGAAGGCGGGGTAATAAAGCAATTTGCCTAATTTAAAAGGATTTTTGTACATTGTTTAAAAAAATAAATAAAAATAAAAAAAATTTCATATTTTTGATAATATGATAAAAATTTAAAAAAATGTTTTGATTATACACATTATATACACACACACACAAATATATATATATATATATATATATAGAAAGAGAGATTTTATGGATTGCAGCTTTTAATTATTTTCGTCTTAGGGGTGATTTTCACAGTGTTGAATTGAAGATTGGATTTTTCACATTTTGACTGCTGTGCAAAAATGCCTTTTGCCCAAGATATTAAATACAAACATATTCCTCTATGCAACCGTATATTTTAGAGCTGAAGAAGGAAAATTAATATTAAAAAAAAAAACAGCAAAGCAAACAGGAAAAAATTATTATTCAATTCAAGTCAATTTAATTAAATAAGTGGATTGATATACACTCAAGAGCCAAAACATTATGATCACCCTACATTTTGCAATGAACTCGCTGGATGACGTGGAAGGCCCGTGATCAGGTGGAAGTGGTATTTAACTGGTATTAAGTGGTGGTATTAATATATGCCAAGGCGGGTGGAAGCTGTGTTAATATAAAGGTGGGCCAACTCGTTATTGACAGGTAGTCATAATGTTTTGGCTTTTTTGAGTGTAGTACTTCAAGGATATTTATTTGTTTAAAATATATACTCAATTTCAGTTTCTTTAATTCCCACAAATATATATATATATATGTATATAGTATACTAATATAAATGTTTCTTTCGATAGATTAATATAATACGGTAAAAAAATTCGTTACTGATATATACTTTACATTAATAAATAATTTATTCATCCCTTTTTTTTTTCGGTCATGATAAAGGATAAATAACTAATCGAATTTTTTTACTTCATTTTACTTTTTGAACGTACTCATATTGCATAACTTAATTGAGATTCTACTGAGCTATATTTTGTAGTAGATAATATTTTATGGTCTAATAATTTGTGTTTATTTTTAAAAACAATTAATTCGCTTTTTATTCCATGAGATAGCTTTGTTGGCCTCTCTGATCTTGATTAACTATTTATTTTGCTATACGTTTTATGACAATTTATAATAGAAAAAAATATTTTTAACACTTGGACTAACCTTTTGATTAATTGTTTTCATAGCATAATTATTTTTAAATTGTTATAAACAATTAAATATAAATAGTTCAAATTAATATAAACATTAGATAAAAAAATTAAATATTACAAACAAACAGTTTTTATTTAATATGGCAATCTTTCACGTTGAAATATTTTATGTTTTTAATTTTTTTTTTTCTTGAAATTATCACAAGAATTACACATATACAAATTCTTTTATGAGGCTTTTGTATATAAATAAATACTACACAAAAACAACTATATAATTTAAGCAGATAAATAGCAAGAAGCGTGAACAAAATTTTGATGAAGAAAAAAGTTATGATCGAAAATTAATGAGAAGTAGACATATTTAATAAGAGTCTAAATTGTATTCGAAAAATTTCTGAAATTTATTTAAACTTAAAAATATTCTTTACATTTGTTCAATATGTGCAAAAATGTTACAATGTAAAAACCCTACATTTACACCTTCGTATTTCTAATAAATCCTAAACCCTACTGATAAATGTTACAATCATTTGAAAATTTTAATTACAGCTTATTTATTTTCTTGTAGTTACAATTCTATTGCAGTACTACACTCATGTTCATAAATTAAGGATAATTCAGAATCACACAGAAATTGAACTCTAAAATAAAAATTTCACCTGTAGAATTATCACACACATCTTGAAGAAGAATATGCAAATTACAGGAAACCACCAGATGGCGCGGATAGTACGTCACAATGACGAGTGTAAGAGAGGGGTATATAAGGAATGGTGGCAAAGAAGTAAAATTGTTCACAAGCGCTTTAAAAAGTCTTTCAATGCAATAACCGCATAGTTACAGCACAAAGGAAGCATTTGGATGATTTTTAAGTGGTAGAATTATCGGACGACTGGAATGTGTTCCTGGAAGTATCCAAGGAACTTGGAATCACCCAGAGTGTCATCTCCAGGCTTTGTCAACGATTCCAAGATGATGGTAATGTAAGTAGATGTTACAGCACAGGTCGCCCCCGAGTTACAACGCCGAATGAGGACCGGTATTTAGCAGTTACTGCCAAAAGAAACAGACGGAGCACAGCATCAGACCTGTCTCTTCAGCTACCGGTACGACAGTTTCAAGGCAGACCGTGTACAGACGCTTAGGGCACATTGGTCTATATGCTCGTAGGCCTGTCAGATGTGTTCCACTTACCGCAACTCACTGTCGCCTGCGATTAACCTGGAGTAGAGGGCATGTATTGTGGACACCGCAACAGTGGTCTGGTGTGATGTTTTCCGACGAGTCCAGGTTTAGTTTGCAGTCTGATTCTCGCCGGACTTTCATATGGAGAGCGCCAGGTACCCGTTACCACCAAGAGAACACCATTGAACGACACCGTTACGGTGGTGCAGGATGGCTCGTTTGGGGAGGAATTATTCTTGGTTCCAGAACTGACCTGCATGTTCAGAGTGTAACGATGACAGGCCACATCTATCGGGATGTCATTCTGGAACGACATGTACGTTTGTTTCGGGGCGCCATGGGTGCTGAATTTCTGTTTATGGATGACAACGCCCGTCCTCACCGTGCAAACATTGTAGACGAATGCCTTCAATTGGAGGATATCACCCGTATGGATTGGCCAGCATACTCACTGGACTTGAATCCAATAGAATATGTGGGGGATATGCTTGGCCGACGAATTGCAGCCCGTCAACCCCTCCCACCTGTCAACCGGAACTTCGGAGGGCATTGCTTGATGAGTGGTGTAATATTCCCCAAGATCAGATTGATAATTTGATACTCAGCATGCCAAGGCGTTGTAAGGCCTGTGTTGCATCGCCCGGGAGACATATTCTATATTAACCATTATACTAACCATGTTATACTGTTTTTTGTAAATAGGTTCTTTTTGGAAATTTGCTCCAGGAGTAAAAATCGCAATTTTATTAATTATGTCAAACATATAGCATCTTTTTTGCTCTTTTTACCTTTTGTTTAATAAATAGACTTTTCAAATAAGTCAAATTTGTTTTGCTTCTGTCTCTTTCTTTGCCTGAACTTCATTATCCTTAATTTATGGACATGAGTGTATATATACATAATCATTCGAAAATAGAAATAATAATCATAAACAGAATCTTTTTTTTTACAGTTCATATGCAATTAACATATCATTAAATAATTCAATGAACTTTCATAAATATTTAAACAAATCATGTTAATCAAAAATTTTTTAAGTTAAAAATAACAATCGAACTTCCTGATATTTGTTAACTCTTATACCCTCTAATCGATTATTCGGTCATATCTGATGCCATATAATAATTAGCAGATAAATAAAAGACAAGAGCATATGAAAATGAAGTATTTTTCAATTTATTCTGATTTAACCTGACCTCTATTTGGCATTTGAGTCTCCACTTTCTCTACCAGTAGGTCGAAATGCTATCTCATCCTATTAGAAAATGCAAATTTCTAGCATGGAGAGAAAATGATTAGTTTTATTTATTATTTCAGTTCAGTAAATTATGCAAAATTCCAGCATCGGTTCCATCCGCAAAACTTTCCTCGTGCATTTTCTCATTTCCTTGTTATCGCCTATCGCCAAGCTTTTCACTGATATACCAGAAGCACGGTGAAGCGAGGCGAAGCGCGAATTGTTTTTAACTCATTAGGTTTTTTTTTTATTTATTTCAGGAGAATGTAAAGAATTGGGGTAAGGAAGTTAAACAAACTGAGGAATGAAATGTTTCCTTTTGATTTGCAAAAAAAAAGACAGAAGAATTTATTTCGATTAATGAAGTTTAATGAATTTTTTTTTTTTTTGCTGAAATTTATTAAAAAACAGACCTTATATTATTAATTTTTGATGCACAACAGGTTTAAAAGTTTCAGTTCTCAAATGCCAACCTCTTTTATCTAAACCGGGGGTCTCTAAATATTTAGCGCGTAAGGGGTCACACTGACTCCTCCACTAAGTCCCAAAGGTCAAAGACCTAATTAACTCACTATACCAACATACTATTATTGTCACTGCCAACATACAATACAATACAACAACAAATACAATATTAAGATCATAAGCAACATCAAGACCAACGATATTAAGATCATCAGCAGCATGAAGACCAACATACTGTAAATCCCAAAGTCAAGATCTACTTAGCTCACCATACCAACATACTGTAGTTGTGAATTATACGCAAAATTTCGTTTCGAAAATAGCCTGCGACTGAGTATCTATGACGAGGAGATAGGAATCAACTCCGTTCCCAATTTCGGTGGTATTTACGGGCAAGAGTCAAGGACAAGCCAATGCGGAGGTGATACCATCTTATACATTACGGCAGAGATGCCATCTATTTTAGAAATTCATGTATATTTACAACAGCACCATATTCTTAGAGTTGGGGAAATTACGCAAAAACTTCATTTATGCTTGGCTAGTCTAAGTATACCATGCCATTTTGTAGTGAGCAGGAATGTTCTGGAAAAGCTCTGCTGCGTGATAGCTTGCCTAGAAGATTTCAATACTTTCGAATGTGTTCCGAGAACGCGTGATATAAATAAGGGAAACAACCGTATGTTGGAGAGATGCAAATTTTGATTTTGGGAATATAAGCGCATTATTTCGATTTGGAGTTATATGCCTTTTGTGTGGACTTTTATGAATAAATGAAAAGAAACGAAAGATATACAATGAATGCAGATCATTTAAAGAAAAATGGGGATATCAATATTTCGTAATGAGAATGTGTATAAACAACATCATTTATCAAAGAATACAATATAAAACGTCATCATGAAACTAATCTTTTGCAAAATTACTCTGAATTTACAGATAGTATGCGGTTAAAAAAATCTTTGACATCTTAAATTTTACAATATAATCAAAATAAACCGTGGAGGCCGGGATTGATGGCACTCGCGGGCCGGTATCGGTCAGCTGACAGTAGTTTGGAAGATCTAAACAGTTCGTCCCAAGAATCCCCATATGTAGTATATTTAGCGTTCTCCAGGTGCACCACATGGGCCATGCTACGCTGCATTTAAATTTAGCCATCAAACCACATCATAGCCTGCACTTCAATTTGGAAACTTTGAACAAGCCTTTTCGAAACATAGAATCTGAGAGGGTTCGCATCTTCCACTTCGAATTCAATAGAAGGACTTTCAGGATTTTCATATGAATTTATCACATGGTGACAATTACATAGTACATATTTAATATATATATAGCAAAATATACAGTACGACTATTTATATGATATAGATAACGTAGCTTAAAATAAACTTAAGTTAAAAATAAGATTAAGGATCGTAATGATTGCTAATAGGAGTTGTTATTAAATAAATTTCAAAGTAATAATTCGAATTATTATTTAATTAAATAGAAAGACACAAAAATATTTTGCTTGGAATATCATGGTGTAATTTGTATAGTTATTTGATTTCTTAGACAAAATTTGTTTTTATAAAAACAAAAACTATCTATTCAGTATTTATCTATTCAGTATTTTGTACCAATTCCCATTCCTTGCATAAATAACAAAGTCGATATAGAATCTCCTGAAAAAAATTTAAATCTCACTTTGGTGGAAAATAATTCCACAAATGCAAATACCACACGCCTTTCTAGCCAATAAATCATCCGTTACGTATAATTTACAAAAATATAATTATTACTTTCAGTGGGCTTTATTTGATTTACTAAACCACTGATATCCTGGTGTTGCCAAAGCGGCATGACCGCCCTTGGCATTCTCTTTTTGTTATGAGAAGAAAAAGAAAGTCTTCACAATGCGCGTAGGAACATGCACAAGTCGAACTTCATTTCTTTTAAATTCTTCCATTGACTCATCGCGGGGATGATAATAACAATTAAATAAATAAATTAGAAGCCCGAAAAATTATTATTCCACCCACGAACGTCCATAACACCTACCGCTTCATACCTACTGACCTAGAATCATATGAGCTTATGAAAGGGTGCAATTTGGCGGATTCACACATGGCAAGTTTGGCGATTAATCGCCGTGAAACATGGCAATAGCATTTCAACAATGGTAGATTATGGATATTATTAACAACAGTGGATTATGAATTTAGTTAAAAAGTAAAATTAACAACTTAGAGAAAAAAAATAATCCTGTTATTGTTAATGTATTATGTTAATTTATAGTAAAAACTACCTCGGAATATAGCATAAAATATTGTTTTTATATTGATAACAAACAAATCAAATGAACATTTTTTGATATTGAATATATAAGGTGGTCAAGTTAGCGTTAGGAAACATAGATAATACACTAATTGAGTATTTTAACAACAAATACGAATCTTTTATGTTAATAACTAGCTAACTTTTGTAACAGATTGCTAAAAGCCAGTTGGATTATTATCGATTGAACAAACATGAAAAATTTTTCTTCTCTAATTCTGTTATGAAAAACGATAATGTCTACAGGCTTTTAATAAACCCAATGTGAACTTTTTGGGGTATTTTGACAATAAATACGAATCTTTTTATACTAATAACCGGCAACCTTTTTGCATCGAGTTCTCTTCTAACTGTACCCATTAGTACATTTCCATGCATTGTAAATCACAATAAGTATATACATATATTAGCAAAATACATGGCATTAATTTTATATTAGATATATCATCGCAGTCTATTATCTATTAACGATTGAACAAACATGCGAAAATTTTTCTTCTCTGATTTCCTGCATTCTAAACCAGTAAGTATAGATATATAATTCTTTTTTGATATTGAACTTTTATCTTATCAATTTTAAATTGAATGAACATACAATTTGAATTTAAACATTTTATATAAAAAATATAAATAGGCATAGTGTTTCTCAATAAATTTAACGCTTTCTGGCAATCCTTGACTTACAGATCAATGTATTACAGTTGATAATATGCATTGATATATATCAAGTTTTTTGTTTATTTAAAAGTTATAATATATTTAAAGTCTTAAATACTTTACTGATGAATATGTAATAAACAGCAAAACGGAATTAATTTGCAATGAATTGTTTTAACTTTTATATTTAAGATGCTTATATTAGAGCTAAACGAACACTACATCCTGATCGAAAAAAAAAGATTATAGTTCATTGATTGTAATTTAGCGAAATATACTAATTTTAATAATCAATACGCTTATTATAATCCCAATGCCGCCAGCAATATTTATTTATGGAAATAAAAAAATTTACTTATTGTACGTTCTACATAATAACTTTTTATCGCCCCCAAGATTCGCATTATGTAAATAAAAAAAAAGAATCCTCCAGATAACAACGAAGTTCAAAACAGTCACGAAATAACAGCTAGGGATAAGAAAAAAGTCTAATTATGGGTATATCATTACACTACGAATTGATTTGAATTGGAAACCTATGCTTTTTGGAGTACAATCCATTCAAAAGAAAATGAATTGAGGAAATCTAAATCTGTAGTAAATTGCTGGTTTTCTTTTCACAGTTCTCATTTCTGGTGGTATAGTGAATGAATAAGGAGCCAAGAAATAGAAGGATGGTAATTTTTAAGGTGTTGGTAGCAACCTAGCAGAAAAAAAAAAAGAACAGGTTCTTAACAATGCTTTCAGCGATGAATTGGCAGATTGATTTATTAAAATTCTCAGTAGTGAATTTTTTTGTCTTAAAGTAAAAATAACTCATTCACTAGGTGTTGTTTGAACAGTTTTTATCCATGAGAGAAACTGTATTTCAGGAATTGTTTAGAGGTTTTTATTCTTGTAGATTAATAGAATTTTCTCAATCCTTTGATGCTCAGAGAAACAATCGGAAAATATCAACAATTAATATCATTTTTATAATATATTTTTATTGAAAAAAAATTTAATATTTCTACTTTTTATTAAAGAAAAAAAGTCAACTAATGTAAACCATTTAATACTTAAGTAAGAATGCCTACCATCAAATTCATATATTGAATTCATCTATATATTGATTTCAATGTTTCATAACAAATTTTTAAATATATATTTTCTTAATAAATTATATTCCTGATAAGGGTTAGAGGAGGTATGGAGGAAGAGAACTATTCTCAGTTTCCAAGAAAGACAGCGTGTCTCTATTTGAGCGTTCATTTGATCATGACTGTTTACGTGACCCTCATAAA
>BPLR01001528.1:0-33021 GCA_021605095.1 Caerostris extrusa
GTTACGTATTGCTGTCATTTAGATATTTTGAGAACATACATGTTTTTCATACCACCGTAAAATGTTAAAGATCATTTAAAGTGCAGCACAATAAATTTTTCTGAAGGACACTGAAGAACATTGAAAGCTACAAGTTTTTCAAAAAATTCTAAAGTGTTTTTTGAAACTTTATTTAAATTACTCGCTTTAGATAATGTATTCAATTAGGCATTATCCTTTAAAAACAAAATTGCAATTAAAAATAATAGTACTTTTATTTATAAGCATTTTGTTCGTATTAAACAGTAATAATTAAATTTGGTTGCATCAGTGCATACAAATTAATTAAAATAACGTTATTAAAAATTAATTAAAAAATCGTATTTGATTCGTAATGATTCGTAATCGTATATGACGTAATCTATTCTAAAACAAAACATGAGTATAATATATATTTTATGACTTTTTGACTGAAAATGATATGACGGTTTGAAAAGTATACTTAATATATTCTTTTATAAATAAATTAATTGATATTAAGCCTGCGTCTTCAAATTTGTGAAGAAATTATTTAAATGCAAGGAAGTTCTTCTCATAATCTTACTCATCCTTTTTTGTTGCTGTCAAATCCATTAAAATTGATGATAAACTCATTTCAGTTTATTTCATGAATTAAAGTGCTTGGCGTGTAACTATTAGAAATTGCTACACGTATCTATACTACCTACTAGTATCTATACTACTAATAATAATATACACTCACTCACCTCACCACACCACACTATACTCACTGTGCCTAGAGCTGAGATTCCCCTTTCATACAGTCTGGGAATGATGTGGGTGAAATTGAATAGACAGATACAAAATGGAGGCGAGACAATACTTTCGCAACAATTCGCTTGACGGCACAGGAAGCCAGAACACCGGAGGAAAAACTCCCCACAAAGACAATAGAAATGATCAAAAACTAAAATTAAAAAAAGGGAAAATTATGAAATGCGATCGACTATTTAAAAGTATGAAAATACATATAAATTATTTGAAAACGTAAAAACAATGCATTGCCAATAAACACCGCATTGGAGAATATGTAAATCACAGAGCGGAAGAAATATTCACATCAAAGCAATTAGTGTGTATTGAAAGAATAATTAGAAGAGTAGTAACAGCTAATAAATAATTGGATAATATTATAAACAGATGCTGTAAAATTAGGAACAATCCAAGTATGAAAGGCAGGAAGATATTGCATTTGAGAAATAATATGCAAAGTACATGGCTAAATAATTGGTATTTGCATGAAAAATATTAGGAGTGCAAATTAAAAATTGACATTCGTATGGAATAAAATAACAAATTGTTTCAAAGTAAGTTTATCCAGATATGCACGCATAATGTATACACCCAAGTAAATTATTTTATAAAATAAATTACCTTAAATATACAAACATACTATATATACATACACTTAAAATTATTATTATATAAACAAATTACTGAAATATACACTAAGAGACATGTCCACACACGTAAATTATTTATAAAGTAAGTTTAACTTTATATCATCTATATCTATCTATCTATATATATATCTATATATATAAGGCATTCACACCATAGAGTAAATAAAAAAGGTTAAAACGGACCCAACGAGGGCCAACAGACGATTGTTACACGTATCAGAACATGCCAAAAACATCTAATTTCGGTTTCTCCCTACTAGTACGTCATACTAGTTTCAATTTATGCGCCGAGATATTATGCCGCCAATTTATAAGCCGAATCGATAAGGAAACGTATCAAATATAAAAAAAAAAGAGCACCTCTGGATCTTTAGATCATGCAAAGATGCATTTCACATGGACCACTGCTAACTGAAAAGAAATTCGCAAAATCAGAATATGCCTTCAAAAAGTTCAAAGTTGAGGAATTTTCGTAAATGAAGGCTTTGTTCCAACATTAACAGAGGACTAAAACATGCCTAATGCTGAAATACCATAATTTTAATTTAATTGTCTTTTTATGCCACTTATAGTTAAGTTTTAGTAAGTTAATTATCAAAACCTTACTATGTAATACAACATATTATGATATAATATAATAATCATCATTATACGCCTTGTGCTGGCCTAAGTAATTATAGTAATTTAAAATTATGCTCTATTTTTTTTCTAAAAAAATGAAACTTCTGTCATTCTGTAAAAGTTTGACTTTTATAATGGCAACGTTGCTTTTGCTATTGAAACTCCGTTGTTTGTGTAACTGAGGGACTTCTCATCTACATGACCTGCCGCAGCCTGTCTGCCACAGTGACTTTTTTAATAAAATAAAAATAATCGGATGTTTTTATTCACAAAAAATAAAATAACTGATATATATAAATCATTTAATAAAAGAGTAAAATTAATATTATTATAATAATTCATGAAACTTGTGTGCTTTTTTTTCATTGGCTATTGGTTTTAGTTACTAATCAAATCATTAAAAGTGGCCGGAGGCTTTCAGGTTCTTATCCTGGTAGTGGCATGAATGTTTGTTAGTGGTTCATAATCCCTGTTAAACTGTAGGTCCTTGTCTAATTAGTCCAAAGTATGTGCAAATATTGACCGCAGAACGACAAACCAATTCAAATCATTTAAACCATTATATACAGAGACTTAAGATGTTAATGGTTACTGTTGGTCTTTGCTGTATTTCATTTTTAGAGAAAACAAATGTCACATCAATGCCGGAATAAAAAAAACAAAGCAAATTTATTCAACTGTACAAATTGTGTCAATAGAAAACTACTTACCATTTTATTCTGTCGATCAGTTGCAATGATATATTTTAATCGCTTTTATTTTCCCAGATAATATATTCTGAAAAACTGTTTATTTTCATATAAATAAACGTTTCGGAATAAATTTTCTGCTCTTACTGATATTGTGTAATTTTAATTACTTAATTGTCAGTACATCATTATTATGGCATTTGGAAATTAGAACAAATTTCTCCTTCATGTTCATTATAAAACTTTCTTCAGAGTCAATTGTTGAGATTTCAAGCAGAGATCATTCCTGGCATTTCATATTCTATTTATTAATTGCTATGGTTACATTCCAAATTAAATACATATGTCTGATTTCCATATTCAGTTGTGAAATGTTATTTCTATTATTCAGTTTAAAGGTGTGGTTTGTGCGGCATGAATTCAGTCTTCATATTTTGTTTAATGAAAATAATTTTATTATCAGGGGAAGTCCGCGGCGTAAAATTTATTTTAGCTATTGGTTTGAGGTTGTTATGTCTACAAGAATGTTATGTCTGTTTCATTCTCACTTTTGTCTTGCTGTTCAACGTTATATATCGTTTAAAAATTGCATTTTTACTTCTGTTGATATATTTCGTAAAGGAATTCTTTATTGTAAGTAATCTTTCAGAGAATTTTACTACAAAATTCGTACTAATTTTGAGATTGCTATGCTTTTGTGATGATAATTTGTTTTCAGTTCACAAAATAGGTTTATTTTGTATAAATTCTGAATGGTGACACTGTTCAAATCTCTTTTGAGCAACAGCGAGAGTTGCATTCTTTGTGGACAAGATGCACGAACAATCTTTAACATAGTATCGATGTTCTTCTAATAACAACAAGTAACAATGGTTGCTTATGATACAAAAGCTTGCCGAATACGTAATATGATCAATTATGAACCGTCTCCTCGCAAATGGACACAATATTGCTGATAGTCATCGTAATTGTGCAAATCTGTAGGTCTACAAAAATGGAATAAAAGTATACTAGCTATACTGCACTTACCGACCAGACGATACAAAAATTTCCGACTGAAAAGTTTGATCATTTCACTTATATTTCCCGACCTTGCATCCCGTGATTTCTATGCTTTCTTTTACTTGTGTAACATCAAGTAACAATGTTCAATGTAATAACTTTTTTGTATCAACAAGTAATAATGTTCAATTTAACAACTTTTTGTAGCAACAAGCAACAATGTTCAATGTAGCAACTTTTTGTAACAAATAACGATGTTCAATGTCAAACAACTTGCTTTTGCCAACAGGCTGTTGTAATACAAAATCTTGAAAACGTATAATATGATCAACTATGAACTGTCTCCTCGCAAAATGACACAATATTGCTAAAAGCCATCTATTATTATGTGCCGTCTGTAGTTCTACAGAAACGGATATTGCCCCTACCGTCGAGACGATACAAAACTCCCGATTGTAACAGTTTGATCATTTCATTTATACTTCTAGACCATGCATCTTGTGATTTCTATATTTTCTACATAGTATCGACGGTCTTCGCGTAACAACATGTAACAATGGCTGTTGCAATACAAAATCTCGCCAAATGTACAATATGGTCAATTATGAACTTTATTCTCTCCAAAGGACACAATATTGCTGAAAGTCAACGATAATCGTACTATCTGTAGTTCTACAAAAATGGAATAAAAAATATGCCAGCGATACTTCCCTTTCCGATTAGACGATACAAAATTTGCGATTGAAAAAATTTGATCATTTCATTTATACTTCCCGACCTTGTATCCTGTGATTTCTATTTTTTTTACATGAAGACCTGAACTGCTTCCTAATATATCAACTATGAGAATAAATCATCAGTATTGGACTTTTTGAACACCCGCACAACGGAATTCTATTGTAAGATCTAAGAAAACGAATTTTGTATGAAGATTGCTTCAAATTTAATTGGAATCTAGGTATTTACATTTATGAAATCATTATTTAATTTTTTTTTCTGTTATTTTTACACAACGCTCACTTTTGTTTTAATTACAACCATACAATAACAAACTTTTCTTTTGGTGGATATGTATAGTAAAAACAAACTAACAACCACAATAAACAATAAAATAACTCGCTTATCGAAATTCGATAAAAGATACTTATAATTGTAATAATATTTTAAACAATAGCAACCTCTGCAATGAGATATTGTATAATCGAATTTTTGAGTCTAAAATGGATGCTAGTTTAAAATATTCGATTTCATGATTTATATTGAAAAATAATCTATAAAAGTACTTTAACGTAGTAACAACATTTTGTTATCATTTATAGAAATAATGGTTTCGTTTTTTCTTATAATGTCATGTATTGTAGGGAACTATTTTCCTACAATTTTGTATTTATGCTTTATCCAATTTTGTATTTATACTTTATCTTTTTACGTAGAATGTTATTTCTACGAAACTGTAAGCATTAAGTGATTTACAATACATTAGAATATTTTCAAAATGCATCTAGCTTAATGTACTTCTGTATTATTTATTTATATCGTCATAGTTAGCTTCACTAACTTTCTTCTGCATCAATTTTTCACAATGTAAAAGTACAACTTACATTGGAATCAGAATTGTAATGAAATTCTTATTCTTGAATAAAGAAAGACAAACAGCAAAAAAATCCACAAATTGCTTGCGTAAAGAATCTATGAAACAATAATAAAAGTTCATAGAACGAAAAAATTAACCACTATAACTACACAATTCAAAGTGAAATAATATAAAAAAATTCAGCTGCTATGAATTATTAATTGTACTTTTAAGTGTACTTTTATTACTTTATAAATTGTACTTTTACCGGTAAAAAATAACCGATGTAACTACACATATCAAAGTGAAATAATATAAAAAATTTAGCTGCTATGAATTATAAATTGTACTTTTACCAAAATTTCAATCAATTTTTTATCAGTAAATTGATTGAAATTTTTTGAAAAGGAGACATAGTAAATTTTTATATGTTACATAATGATGGAGAACTTTCAAGCAAAAAATCTAACAGGTATTTTGTGTTAATCTTCTAAAGGTTTCTGGAGGCTGTACTAAATCCTTCGCCCATCTTGGAAAATATAGTCATATGTCGCTATTCCAAATTGACAACAAGATTGTCCAATTAATGATACCTATAGTGTTTCGATTAATAGTGTACATTTGGCTTATTTTAAAGTTTTGACAAATGAGCTTAATTTTAACGTGAAGCAAATTGCCGCTCTCACTCAAATAATGATTTTATCGCCTCGTGTACATCCAACTTGCATACTCCATCGATCATTTGCATGAAGCATTCCATCTCACAATTCGCAGAAAACTATACGGATAGTGTGGGTTGTAGTTACATGACGCAAAATAAGTGAGCAAAAGGTCATGATTATCGTAAATTTTTCTATGAATTATATGTCTGGTTCTCTGGCGCTCGGTACCATAGGTTTCGGGTTCGAGTACCGGCGGTGCCATGCGTATTTGTAGGGGTTCGAAATCCACTTTAAATTCTAGATCCCGGTCCAACATTACTGTAGAGCGTTGGGCGTAGGGCTGGACACCGCCAAAAAGAAAAACATCTATCTCGAAATCTGCCAGTCGGCTGATGGTCTTAACCACCATAAAGTAGAATATATGTCTGGTTGAATGAAGAAGAAGAATATATGTCTGGAATGTCAATGAAGAATGCTGATGAAGTCAGGAATGCCAATGAAGAAGAATGCTAATGAAGTCAGGAATGAAGAAGTGAAGTCGCCAATGAAGAAGAATATATGTCTGGTTGAATGATGAAGAAGAATATGGGTCTGGTTGAATGATGAAGAGGAATATGGGTCTGGTTAAATGATGAAGAAGAATATGTGTCTGGAATGCCAATGAAGAAGAATATATGTCTGGTTGTGATACAGACCCGAAGCCATTTTTATTAAATAAGATCCAATTATTGGAAAACATTATAATAAAAATTGTTAATTTTTATTATTAATTTTAATTAGTCAATTATTATTTACATATTGAATATACATTTTTCTTAACATTATTCAATGTTCTTTGTTAACTTTTTTTTGTTATTTTTGTTGTAGCCTAAAGAGACGGACCTCCGGCGCAGGAACATGCCGCCCCTGTACGAGAACAAAGGCACGGTCCTTATCGTCACAGTCCTGCTGCTGTACTTCGTGTGGATGGACATCGCTCTCTTCTACCATGTCAACAACCGGACCATCGTCCACCAGGCGGCGGGGGAGGCCGCCACCCCCGATCCCAGCACCCCCGTCAGTGTTCCCCACATGATATCGCCCTTCACCGGCCTCTCGGTCAAAATGATGATGATGGATCCCATCAACAACTACATCTTCACCCGGCGGCCATGATCTTCAACGAAGCAAGTTCTGCCTTTTGTTAGTCTTTTTGTTTCTGTAGCATTTAGCTCATCTTTGCTTGTTTGGGACCTAATGGCCAAGTGGCTAGCGCTCTGCTCTCGGTACCATAGGTATTGTGTTCGAATCCCGGTGGTGCCATGGATGTTTGTAGATGTTCGAATCTGCTTTAAGCCGTAGGTCCCGGTCTCTTATGACCGTAGAGTGTCACAGAGCCCAATAAGACCAACGTCATTCCCAAACTGTAAAAGGGGAAATCCATCTCTTAGGCACAGTGATGTGATGTGGTGTGGTGTAGTAATAGTAGTAGGTTGAAGATATGCAGCACTTAATCATTATTAAAGGTTATATTTATCCCTAATTAAGTAAGTTGTATTTTAATTTCATTCAGCCTGATAAAATAATGATATATTCAGAGCCTTCTCAACAACCAACTGGCTGTACGAATAAATGTAAGCAAAGTTCATATTTTTAAATTTAAATTATATCTATATTTCAATTACGTACCATCATAACCGAGGTAAATTATTTTCCAAACGAAATAATGACTATTTAAGGAACACATTTCAGTGTAAAATAGTTTAACTAATTACAATGTTGTTGTTATTGAGTGTCGGCCAGAACAGGACGGATACACCATGTGTAGTCTACTCATGGATGAATGGATGGGGACAGCTTCTGTTTTATTTGAGCACCTATAGGTAGAAATCTGATTTTGGCTCAGAGTCACTTAAAGAGGATGGTAGTGCCTTTTAGAAGGACCTTTAGGGGGAACTGCCCGGCATTTGATTATTGTATGGGAGAAAACCCGGAAACTCCCACCTGCCAGTCAGACTAACGAGGCAAGATGCTGAACATCCTAAACGCCATCGAATCTCGTCGTTTTTTAAACAGTGTCTACAACAATATCGCCAGCGAATTGAACCCCCATCCTAATGCTCACCAGCAGCACACGTTACCACTGAGCAACAGGTTAGACACTAATTACAATGTAAAATCTATTAACTAGTTACAATGTAAGTAACACGTCAGTGCAAAAATAGTTTATCTAATTTAAAATGCAAATTATCAGCTAAATACATGAAGTAAAATTTAACGATTTCTTTTAAGTTAAATCATCAATAAAATTTATATGATTAAATATGCCAACTAAGTAATTTGCCAAACATTAAATAAATATCTTTTCTCAATATATTTATTTAAAAATCAATGTTTTTCTTTTTAAAATAATTTTAATTGTAAAAATTCTACCAAATTTGAATCTTAATGAATTAAATAAGAACTAAAAAAATCGATTTATTTTGGTTACCGTAATAAAATAGAATTAAAAAATGCATATATTTCTAATTGCTGGAAAAAAAAATTCTAATAGAGAAAGAATGTTAAATGTTTTTTCTTTTGATATTAACAGTTTTACTATCGATTAATAGTATAGAGATATGTTTTTATCGATTTGTGATTGAAATCATAAACGTATTTTCAGTAATAATAGAGAGTGATACAGCTAAAATTGTATTTTCAGAGCAATATTTTTAGATATCATTCATCAAAAAATACCCTTTTTTTTATCTATAGCCAGAGTTTTAGAAAAGATTATTTTGTTTAAAAATATCTTTTGAAACTAATAAACCAATAAATATTTTTTATTTACGGAAAAATCAGCAATTTTATTGTAAAGTTGATTTTTAAATCCCTTATTTTCACTACTTTCCAAGACTGGAATCTTTTAAAGTGATTTTCTTCACTTTTTTTCGTGTATGTATTTTTTACGACACACGTGTCACGCGTTTTGTTTTCATGTGTGTCGTAGAGAAATTGCCAAATTAGCTAATTATGGCTTAATTAACAAATTATGTCGTAATTAATTAATTAAAACAGCTATTGCTTCGGTACTTTCAGAAACTTTACCAATCATTTGTCTACAACGGCAATATTGCCACACTTGTCTCCGGATTGTTTTACCACATTACCAAATACAAAAATATCGATATTTGTGTACAAAGCATAATTGTTGTTGTAAAAACGCATGTTAAATATAAATAGAATCTATTGCACATGCTTAAATACAAATAATAATAACTGTACTGTTAAAATTATTTACAATATAATTTTATTCTTTTTAGGTAACGAAATTCAGTACTGTGTTTTACTTCATCACTCCTAATATGGTGAGTTTTATTGGCATCCTTTTCGCCATAGGAGCTGGCAAGTGTATGTGTTTAGATTCCCGCATCTACCACTGCTTGGCCATCTTTCTTTTCCAAATGCGTACCTGGTGTGATGCCTTGGATGGCATCGTGGCACGGTGCCGCATTGGCATGGTTCAGCACGTCTCTCTCAGGAATACCAGCGGCTACGTCGTGGATGGCGTGGCTGATGCTTTAGGATTTGCAGCATTTCTTATAGGTCAGTTTTTTAAGATAGATATTATCGTATAATGTAATTTTTGTATAAATAGGGAAAAAAGAGATGCAATATTTCTTGTTGGTGACTCAAAAAATGAGAAATTTTAATAAAAATTACAGAATATCTACCTTTATATGCATGTTTGTTAGCAATTGTATTTTAACGATTTGGAAATAAATTACCCTCCACAACTTTTGCTGGTGATCTTCAGTCTTAATAATATAATGTTAGTCAAGCAGGGTTTTTACATCTGTATGTAATTACCCTTGTATGTGGTGATTATACTTTTAAGTCCCACTTTCAAAATGCTGTATTAAAAGAACCACTCGTCACAATGAGTTCAAATTTGAACTGATGATACTTGAAGAAAGGGGAAACGGTACGCATCAAAATAAGTTCCAAAGTGTATTCATAGATGGTATTGTAAGCGGCGGTAAAGTGAAAACGTGAATTTGGCTGTCAGTGATATTTTCAATCGAAATTAAAACGTATTTGGCATGAGTTGCACATTCAACCAACTGTAGTGTTTCATTGTTTCGGTGTTTGGATGGAAAAAATGACCTCCAAGTCATTCAATAGTTGTAACACTGTTAATGGAAAGTCCATCCACTACGGCAAGGTCATACCAAATTGTATGGGAAATATCGGTAGAACTTTTTTGATACCATACCGTTTCCCCCTTCTTCAGGTATCTTCAGTTCAAATTTAAACTCATTGTGATAAGTGGTTCTTTTTTACAGTATTATAGCATTTCTTACATTGCGGATTATGTTGTCATACTTAAAGCCACACCTCTTCAAACTCAGAAGATAAGTTGGAATACAATGCAAATGACATGGTTTTAGAATAGACAAATTTTAATTCGATCATTATCTGATTTTATAAATTTTGTCTTATATTGCAATTGACTTTTAGTATTTTAACCATTTATATGTTGCTTCATTTTTACCTACTCGCACTTATGAAAATTATTTTACTTTGAATGTTTTAAGAATTTAAAAAAAAAAATACTTTTGTTTGGCGCAACATGGCCAGATCTGCCCTTTGTTCCACTAAAGCCCGCCAATCAACCAAAAAGCCACACTTTTTGTACATTGTTTTGGTGCTCTTTTTTCATAAGTGGACTTCAGAATCTAAATTGAAGGCCACATTCTGCAACAGAAAAACTCTTCGTTAGTTTCTAAAAATAATTTTCCTGGAACAGTGACCTTTGGGAATGCAACATTCATGCGCCATTTCACAACACTTAGAATAATACTAACGGATTTTTTGAGTCAACTGAACAAGTTATCTAAATTACAAAAATAAAAATGAAAACTAAGATGTTGTGAAACAGTTTCAACAGATAATAATTCATCATAATCAATCAACACCGTCCACCAAAAAAATTATAACTGTCCACTGCTTGACAACAACTGGTCATGTTATTGATGAAATGTGAGTAGATAGAAACCATGGTTGATACTATGTTTTTTTATCAGGGGATACTGTTCAAATAAATAAGATTCGCTAAATTATTATCATTCATTCACGAATCTTCATGAAACTTCAATGAAACTCAACGAACTTTCAACATTCTCGAAACTACGAAAATGATATAAATAGAAAAATAAAGAAAATTTTACCAATAAAATTAAAGAAAACCGTTTACCAACAAATGCAATAATGTTCTCAGATTATGAAGAATCCAACTTATAAATTGTATGCAGACCAACAAACTAGAAATGGATAAAATAACTTGATTTCTGCATATGAATCTAAAAGGTATTTGAATTTATATAGGATATAGACTGACATGTATATGTTCTATAACATATACATGTCAATACAATACTGTACTTTTTTGTTTTGGATATATATTGAATTTAAATTATATGTGCACAACAAACGTATCTTTTACGTAATAAGTACTTTAAACATACCTTTAACTTAACGTAAGTATGCAATGCCTACTTACGTTACGTTATGTTATGTATGGTTATGTTGTGTATGGACATACCTTTTACGTACCGCATATACTTTGCCTTTTTCACCTCTTCATTCTCATTATTTATTATTTATGATTACTGTTGCTTTTACATAATATAATCAATAAAATAATTGCAATGCAGAATTTTTAATTCCTTTTGAATGACGGCCACTATCTTAAAAATTGTCTTGATTAAATCATATTTATACGAATAGAAAGATAAATTGATATATGGGGATACGAGTGTCAAGTATCCATCAATTTGTTTTTGGCATAAAAAAACTTATTTAGGAAAAAGTTTAAAAAAAAAAATTTTAACAAAATTTGTGTAGATCAAAAAATGTGTTACTGTGATATACATTTTAATATCCGTGCGCCATTTAATTTATTTACTTAAATATTTATCTGATATGTGGTCCACTCTGTAAAACAATCTTCTGCATAATTTTTTTCTTATTTCTTTGTCATCAAAATTTGTTTGAAAACATTCACTTTTTCTTTCATGTAAGTAAAAATATGTGTTTTTGTCCTTCAATGAATCCAAGACAAACATGAAATGATACTTTTTATCAATATTTCCAATACAGGCTGCTTCCAGTTCCTGCGTACTGTTGTTCCTAAGCACAAGTACTACTTGCCTTTGAGTACGAACGAGACGTGCAAAGAGTGCAAGGACGGCAATGCCAACGGCGGAGGCGCCCAGAATAGCATCGTCTCCAACGCTAACACGCAGCGACGAGTGTTTTATGTTGTTCTCTGCTTTGGCTTGCAAATGGCAATCGGGGCTTTTTTCTGGGACCATTACATCAACGCTTACCATAACTTACTGGAGACAAACGCACCCTCGGAGGCCCAAACAGTAAGTTTTTTTTTTACACTTATGAGACATTTTGTTTCAGGCAGTAATTGAGTGTTTTAAAATTTTACAGGATCACTTGCGTGGCAATCTTTTAAAAAAATTTTTTGGTGACCTGGGGATTGTTTTTAAAATTTTAATTTATTCAATATACTGTTAGTAAAACAGTTTTTTTAACAAACTGTTATTTATTCCGGAAATGACAAATTAGTCATCAAGTTTCAATAGAATGGATACATCTTCTTTACGTGAATTAGTTCTATGTTTGACTTTTGGTTGGCCATAAAATTCATATTATTATTATAGTCCTATCCCGTTATAGGACTATAATAATAACATGAACCCATCCTATAACATAAACCAACCTTGAACCTATCCCAACCCTATCCCATCCCATTATAGTACTATATAGTGTAACCCTCATGACATTTGCCATTTATAATCTTCTTCACAATTTTATATCAAGCAGTATGAAAAAAGCCATTTCGTACTTATAGGTGGTTGAAAAGGGCATCAGCACTTTTAGAGACATCTATGCAATACATTGGATATGACTATACCATATCTAACAGATAATAATTTTTAATAATAAATTACCATATTAATGTCAGTTTAATTGTTAAACTGATAACACTGAAACAGAAATTAAATTGATTTATCAATAAAAAACTTGGTTAAATATCCTATTAATTGTCTTAATAGAACATCCAAAAAATAATCTCCGTCAAATAGAAATTTTACCAAGGAAATAAAAACAACTGAGCATGTTAACAATTACAAGTATTCTAAAAGTTCATTTAATTAGACTGAAACGGAACTGGCCGAACAGAACTAACAACATTGAAACAGAAATTAAATTAATTTGTCAATAAAAACTAGATTAAATAACCTGCTAATTGCCATAATAGAACATCCAAATGATAAGCTGTATCAAATAGAAATTTCACACCAAGTAAATAAAAAAAAAACTGTGCATGTCAACAATCACAAATATTCTCAAAGTTAGACTAACCAAAGATAACAATCCCTAGTTTGGGAACCACTGACCTACGGTGATACTAATGGCACAAGGAGTTAATAAAACTCTGCATGATTCAAACGTATTAAAGATTTATAGGTTGATTCAAGATTTATAGGCTTAGATAATATACATTTATAGCGTATTAAAGATTGATAGGCATAGAATTTGATGACAGAGTAAATGGGAAAATATATTTTCCTTCAAATTGTTATCAAATGCAGTACGAAGAATGTTTCTATTATTGCCGCTTAATTTACTGTCGCTGTAATGAATTTTGCAATTTAAAAAAAAAAAAGAGAATTTCGACTACGTATTCGAAACAGCTAAATGCGTAAATGAATTTTGGTTGAATTTATGGTCAATTAATCCTATTCATTCATTTACTAACAAGTCTTCATTCGTGGGCCAAGGTCATCTGCCTGCTTGCTGATTTACTAACAAGTATGGTATACTGTCATTATTTGATTGTTATTTGAAATAATATCAACAATCATAAAATATTGTAATGTACCATAGTACAGAAAGAAATTGATTTTTTTATTACATTGATAAAAATTTATTCATTTTTGACATATCAAATTATTTCCTGTGTTAAGCATTTTTTTCAGTTGGCTACCGCGATTTGATTTTAATAAACATTGCCATATATATCAGGTTCTACACAATTTAATTTAACCACGTCGTAAAAAATATTATTATCTTTAACTTTTAAAAACATTAATAAAGAGACAAATAATATTTACTAACTTGATAAGCTTTATTTCGTAAGATTTAATTTTAGATTGTTCATCTAAAATAGTTTGGTAAAAGGCTACAAGTTGATAATTTAACTCTCGAATTATATGCTAATTCTAATAAAATATGCACCATTTAATATACAATGTAATGTAATATTTAATAATTCACAAATATTCGTTGTAAACAAGTGCTGTTCACCTCACAGGTAAACAAACATCTACATCATTTGTCGAGCCCAAATTATGATTAATGGATTACTTTTTGTAACTTTGTTTTTGCACTGTTGACGTTGGCGTGTCTCCTAGTTAGTTAAACGCCTACAAGAATACTTTGATGAATTAAATTGACCTAACCTATTATCTCAACAACTTGGCGTGCGTAAGGGTTGAAAAGGAAAGAATTCATTAGCGTGTGAAGCCATTAGAAGACAGTGTTATGTTTTCAAACATTAGTCCATGAGACCCTTACGTTCTTAAGGCACTTAAGCTCCATTGAAGTTTTAGGATTAAAAAAGAATTCAACTGCATTCTTGTGGTAATTACGTAATATTTCTTTAAATAAACACTTTTTTTCTGAATAAAAATGTAATCTTAAAAACGAACTTTTAAAAAAGTTCTCGTGCTTTATATCGCTAATAAGAATTGATACATTTTCATTAATACCAATGTACTTTTTTTATTAATAAAAACTTATTTACCAAAATAATAATCACGTAATGGAAGTCATATAAATATATTGTAATGTCAGTTTCTTGGTGAATAATTTTAAAACGTTTTTAATTTCATTTTAATCTTAAAAAGTATTTAATAGTTTAAAAAATAAAAAAATAATTAAGATTGCATAGATAGTTATTTATAGATTTATAGATTTAAAAATTGCATGTGTTTTATTTTTTGAAAAATTGGAAAAAATTAGTTGCTATTATAACATTTCATTATTTTTTTTTAAATTTAATTTCAATATATAATTAAAAAATCCCTTGCAAATATTATGTGTTATTACCACAAAAAAGCATTTTATTTAAAATAAATAAAGTCATTTCTTAACGTTGTTTGTTGACATTTCATTGTAGTCTTGGCAACTTGGCCAGTTTAACATTATATTTTATCAGACACACTTCAACTAATGTATATAAATTATTATTTTAATTGCGGAGCATAATTTTTTATTTATGCAAATTTATTTTAATTGGACAGTTAGAAGAAGCCTTTTTTAAAAATCCAGAAGTATAAAATGTTTTATAATTTAGTTTTTCACTACTATAAAATATTTCTTTCAAATCGTTTGAATGAATTTAAAGCATCCACTATTATATGTTGCACCTCTCTTTCCATCAAACATTTGTGCGTTTTTAGTCTACAGGTACTTAAAAGATAATTCTTTCATTATCTTTTACGCAAACAATGAGTGTAACAAAAGATAAGAAAAGCATTAAAAATAAATGGATTTTTTTCTGAGACATAAAAGATGCTCATGATCAGATGTTTAGGCCTAATGAATATTTGAATATTTTCAATAAGTCTAAGTTATAAGAACTTCAACTATGGATTATTGATCAATTCAGATGGAACATCTCCTCTCTGGAGTTTCTGAGTTTGTAAATTCCTAGAAGACAAATTTCTGGGTCGATGGATTGAAAAGGATGGACCACCACCAATAGCCTCCTGATATTTTTATTATTTTAAGCAGTTGCACTTGTACGAATTCATTGACTAGTGTGTGACAAGCACTCACAATACATAAATATGAAGTTAAGCATGCGAGATCAGAATGCAAAACTAAAAAAATGCCAAAACTCAACACCAGTCAGCCAATCTGGAGTTTCTCTCTTGCCTCCCAGTGTCTATCATATAAATGTCCAGACAACTCAGGGCGTTCTTTAAGATGCGATGCATCCATAACTGTATGTCTCCCCCATAATACACAATTAGTGGACGAAGAGATGTTAAATCCAAATAAATGTCCTACAAGGCAATCATGCCCAGTCTTCAACCGAAACGCTGCAACAGCATGCCGTCTAGGGGCTGCTGGAACCTTTAAAAGACATCCCCTCCAACACTTTTATTTTATTTTGTCAACTTCTATTATATGCATTTTATTGATGCCCTTAATATTACCCCTTGGATTTTTTTTTCTTCTGGGGCTATATGAAATACATAGTCTTTGCCTGACCAGTTGCTGACTTTGAAGAATTTCAAGGCTACGATAAAAGATAACTATGTGTGCTGTTACAGATGACATATTGAAGAACACTTGATGAGAACTGCTTTGATATTCATCGTGCTACCAAGGAAACACACGTTAAAATTTACTGAAATATGTGGTCGTATGTTTTATTATAGTACTTAAAATGCATCCCAACAAACGTATGCTAAAGAATACTTGGCGAGAACTGCTTTGCCATTCATCGAGCTACCAAGAGAACTCACGTTAAAATTTACTGAAATACGTGGTCTTATTATGTTTTATAATTATACTTACATTGTATCCAAACAAACGTATGTTTAGTTATCATAATTTTCGCACAGTAAATTTTTATAATTAGGGCAAGACTTTGTGTTCATCCTGTATTTAACACTGAATTAACTTTTCGGTTATATTATTATAATCGAAAGAATAACAAGATTTTCTTACTTTTTATAACAATTCGTATTTTTGTGAAAATAATAGTCCAAAATTAAGTAAAATATACTACCATTACCTCCTAATAACATTTCAATTTAAAATACATATATACACTCAAGAGCCAAAACATTATGATCACCCCTACATTTTGCAATGAACTCACCTGGATGACGTGGAAGGCACGTGATCAGGTGGAAGTGGTATTTAACTGGTATTAAGTGCCTAGTATTAATCCATGCCAAGGCGGGTTGAAGCTGTGTTGCGCGCCAAAGGTGGGCCAACTCGTTATTGACGGGTGGTCATAATGCTTTGGCTCTTGAGTGTATGTACATACACACCAATCCGTATATATATACTATATAATATACACACCAATCTGTACATAACCAGATGAGATACAAAATATGTTCCTACAATGAAAAATGTATATATTACGTCATTAATTTCTTTAGAGTTGTCTTTTTCTTTTGTAAACGTATTGATTAATCGTTTTACGCCTGAAAATTTGTTATAAATTAAAATAATGCATTAGCTATCATTAAGAAAAGTAAAATTTAAATTATGTTATTAAGTTACAACATAGTACATAATAAATCTGTTGACTATAAATTTCAGAATTTGTGTTAAAATACTGAAAATGTAAAAATGCACTTTAAATAAGATACGTAAAAATAACGGGCAATAACTTTTGGGAATATCCTAAAATCTTGTTAGTTCGCATTAAATATACTGGCATATATTTCTACATATAAATCATCCCTCGATGTGATGACTCATAAGTTATCTTGAGTGTTATGTGTCGTATGAGGTAGGCAGCAATACTTACGTAGTAAAGTGATAGCTGTTTCTTATGACGTTAGAGCTCAAGATTTATAGATAGTTGAAGGTAACGATTGGTATGAAAAAAAGTTTTCAAAGTGGGTTTATTTTCCTTTTTTGTGCTATTTCTGTACATTTTTTGTGCTATTATGATATATCGTTTCCGATTTATTTGTTCGTTTAATATATTTTTCACTTCTATAAATAATAGTTTAATATACGTTAGTTATTCTTAGTTAGGTAATCTAAAATTTCAAATATATATCGGTTTCTTCTCTTGATAAACGTTATTCAATAATAATATGCATGCATTTTAATTTATTTTGTAACTTGAACTAATAATAATTATCTGAATCTATCATTTCAGTAATAATAAAATTGATTTTTAATTAATTTTTCTTTTGTAATATGTGAATGAAAATTGATTTGTCAGAGCAAAGTATGACTCTCAAATTTGATAGTGGAACGAAGTTTTTATGTATACTTACTATTTTTATATAAATTTATTTTGATAATTCACTAAAATCAATACTTATAGTTATGGTTATGGTTAAATTGGTGAGCATTAGGGCGAAGGTTGAAACCTTTGGCGGTTGTAACTATCTCACTTGGCAGTCATCAAGACCTAGCCCACGAACCCGTATAGACTGATGATTGAAGGGAAAGGAGGGGGGCAGCTTCTGTTGTGATGGACTACCCGTAGGTCTGACCCTAAATCTGACTTGGCTCCGTGACGCTCTTACAGTCATATGAGATCGGGACCTACGTCTTGAAGTGGATTCCGAACCACTACAAACATTCGTGGCAACGAGCGCTAGCCACTGGACCAGTTAGGCTCCGGTTTTGTTGTAGACACTGTTTCAAACAATGAGGAATCTTGATGGCGTTTATGGTGTTCAACAACTTGCCTCGTGAGTCGGACTACCTGGTGGGAGTTTTCAAGTTTTCTCCCCAACGATACGCAAACGCGGGGTAGTTCCCCTTAAAAGTCCTCCCGGAAGGCACTGCCCTCCTTCTTCAGCGACACGGAGCCAAGTCAGACTTTTACCTGCGGGTGCTCCATCACAACAGAAGCTGCTCCCTTCCTTTCCCTTCAACCAGGAGACCACACGGATTCTTGGGTTTGGTCTAGATGCTGTTGTCTGCATAGTGGAATAAGGGGAAAAATTGAAATACTATATGAATTTTGTCACTATTTACGTAAATATAATGTTTAATTTCAGTGAGAATATATTTCTTATTAATTGTGAAGCATGCATCGATTAATTTGAAAAGCGGTTTTTTTTTTTTTGTAATTATTAATTTACTGAGAAATTAATATGCATTTGACTTACAGGCTGCACAGAATGATGTTCTGCGTTCCTCAATTACGTGGATTTTGATGTGGTTTTGGAGGCTTTCAAATGCACACACTTTCATCCAATTCCTTTTATTTGCCATATATATCAACAAATTATGGGTAAGAAAATATGCTTTTCTTAAATATAAAAATAATTAGAATAAAACTAATATTTATTTTCTTACTAATGTTCAATGTAAATAGTAGATCACCACCAGTATTCTTAATTTAGTTAGTAAGTTTTCACTAAATGCCTTGAATTATATGAATTATGTTTTTTATTTTTAAATTGGATGCGATAATTTGAGTGCAATTTTCGTTGTTTAATATGTTTTACGAACTTTTATTTCTCCTCCTGCTCCTTCTTCGTTGGCACGTTGGCAGCCTGATGGCCAATTGGCTAGCGTTCTAGCCTTTGCTGCCATAGGCTTCAGGTTCGAATCCTGGCGGTGGTATGGATGTTTGTTGGTGGTTTGGAATCCACGTTAAACTGTAGGTCCCGATTTAATTATCCTGAAGTCTGCACAAAATGACCGCAGAGCGACAAACCAAACCGAAATTTCCATTGCCGCAAGAGCCACATGGTGGGCCAGGCCTATTGGCAGATTTCCAGACATGAGATGTTTTCTTTTTACGGGTTAGGGGCCATCCCTACGCCCAGCGCATTAGAACAGGACCTACGGTTTAGAGGGGATCCCGACAATTACAATTATCCCAACCCGAAACTTATGGCACCGAGCTCCAGGTTTCTCTTATAGTTAGGAAAGAAATTTTTTGACAAAAAAAAAAGGGGGGGGGGACGAAGAATCGAAATTAAATTTGGATCTGTTAAAATTGAAGTGATGGCCTCTATGGTTTCTTTAGTTAAGAAGTTCATGAAAGCTAGATCATGGCGTTTTGTGGAAGAGATCACGGATTCGATTTGTGACAGCTTAAGTAGGACTGCTTAAAAATGTCCACTTTGATGACATAGTTTGCTGTCGTTGATTGTTTTGCTGTCTCTTATATTTTTTGTGTGTGAAACACAAATATGAACATTAGTCTTAGACAGACATGTAGATTTATTTTGTAGAAATCCTTCAGTTATACATTCAGTATGTAAGAAACAATAATATACAACAATCAATCATAAGCAATCATATACATAAACTATCATATATAATCATACAAACAATCATATACATCCTACAGGTATTTGTTTCCTTTCTTCAATAATAATAATAGTCACTTTGTAAATCATTTATATAAATTAATTTACTGATTTTATATCAACAGTTATTCTCTCATCTAACAATTTTTTTATTACAAGGCAAAAAATAGAAATTCTTTTGTGAATTTTTTTTAAGGGCATTTTAATTTCATAGAAAAAATAATAAAAAACACACCGTGATTTTCATTATCAGTTAATCGTAAATTTAAAATACTTACATCAAATACCTCGTGTTTTCTCATGCAGAATTTTTTTATGCGGATAGTTGAATAATGACACGCATTAACAGGTAATTGAAATTATTTGACAAATTTTGCCGAGAACACATTTAAACTGTCTAAATTAAAACCCCAGATAAATTAATATTATGTATGAGAAATTTTTTTTAAATTTACTTATTTTTAATTATAATTAATTTTGAAGCTCATGTAATTGGAATTGGTTTTTATGTAGGTTGAAAATAAATCAGAAGTATTGATTTCTTAACTTGAGCGCAAATGAATTTGATTTTTTTTTAATTCTATATCAAAATGCTATAGGCTTGTTCTAGGCAATATATAAGTTCATTTAAATGTTAACAACAAGTCAACTATGAATCAGTGCTATTAGAAATTTCATTAAATACATATAACCGTATTCATTATATTAGAAAAATATGGCAGAACAGTGAGAAAATTATTTATGTTGATACAAATTTCATTCATTCTGCCTCTTCACAGACCAACCTCTTCTAAATATTTTTCAGAAACACAGTTAAAGTTAACAAGGAATTTTCAAAATGATATATGAGTGAAAAAATTACTAATGGACAGAACTTTACAAATAACAGAATAGTGAGAAAATTGTTTATGTTGCTACAAATTTCGTTCATTTATGCCACTTCAACATCTACTCAATATATTTCCGAAACACAGTTGAAGTTAAGAAGGAATTTTCCAAATGATAGATGAATGAAAATGTCACTAATGGGCAGAATTTTAAATAATTAAATTAAGTCAATTAAATTGCTATCAAACAAGGACAGTAAGGAACCAATTATACCAAAAGGCTATAGGCGTATTCTGGGCAATATATATGTATAAGTTCCTTTAAAAAGTCAGCTATGAATCAGTGCTATTAAATATTTCATAAAATACATTTAACTGTATTTAGTATATTAACAAAATAGGGCAGAACTTTCCAAATAATAGATGAGTGAAAAAATTAACAGAATTGTGAGAAGATTGTTCATATTGAATAAAAATTTCACTCATTTTTGCCACTTGAAAGTCCAATCTCTCCTCACAATTTTGCAGAAACACAGTTGAAATTAGCAAGAAACTTTTGCAAATGATAGATAGGGGAAAGAAAAATTACTAATGAGCAAAACTTTACAGATTAGTGAGAAAAGTGTTTATATTCATGCATTTCAATTCATTCATTCATTTCTGCCACTTGACAGTCGAAGATCTACTCAATATTTTTCAGAAACACAGTTAAAGTTAACAAGAAACTTTCCAAATGATAGATGAGTCAAAATATTACTAATGGGCAGAACTTTAAATAATTAAATTATATCACTTAAATTACTATCAAACAAGGACAATAGATACGTACGCCATACGAGTTTTGCAACGTTTCTTTTGAATTTTATATCAACTCTTCAAACTCAAATTTCTTCTTTATCTTACTTATATTTACTCTAAAACGTAGCAAACCTCTCCAACTTTTAGAAAAGAGAATCTCGCTTTATCTTGAAGAACTAAAAGATTTGACAGCTATTGAATCTCTTATAAAAAGCGCTTTTATTGCTAGAGTAGAATGGTATTCTAAATGTAGTCTTTCCTTTCTAAACATTATATGTAGGACAAATGATAAGGGTTTTTGTATCTAAAATGTTATGTAAGTTATCTTCAAGTGTCTTCTAGATAAAGTAACTCGACATTATAAAAATGAAGCCATACCTTTTAGAATATAGAATTTTAGTTTTCTTTTAGTTTTGGTTTCTTTAATTTGTTTTTTTTATTTAATAAAATTAATTTTTATCATTTTTATTTAATGTGTTCTTAATGTAGTCTTTCCTTTCTAAACATTATATATGGAACAAATAATAAGAGTTTTTTATGTAAAATATTACATATGAAGCCATACTTTTTAGTATTTAGAATTTTCTTTGGTTTCTTTATTTTTTTAAAAATAATAAAATTAACTATTATTATTTTTAGTTAATGTGTTCTTAATGTAGTCTTTCCTTTCTAAACATTATATTTGCAACAAATGATAAGAGTTTTTGTATGTAAAATAGTATATATGAAGCCATACCTTTTAGAATTTAGAATTTTCGTTTTTTTAATTTTTTATTTCTTTAATTTTTTTTTTAATTAATAAAATCACCTATTATTACTTTTAGGTAATATATTTTAAGGTAGTCTTTCCTTTCTAAACATTATATGTAGAACAAATGATAAGAGTTTTTGCATGTCAAATGTTACGTAAGTTATCTAGATAAAATAATTCCTCAATGTAAATGAAACCATACCTTTTATTATTTATAATTGTAGTTTTCTTTAATTTTTTGGTTTCTTTAATTTGTTTTTTCGGTTAATAAAATTAACTATTATTACTGTTAGTTAATGTGTTCTTAATGTATTCTTTCCTTTCTAAACATTATATGTTGGACAAATGATAAGTGCTCTTTATGTAAAATATTACGTAAATTATCTATAGCGTATCCTATGTATTGAAAATAAAAATATAAATTCTTATTGAAGTCATTGTATTTAATTTTGGCCGAAGAGTTGTCACATATTTCCCTATATCAAATCAGATTTTGTTTTAAATTTTTGATGACCAAATTTTTGTGTCCAATGTTGAATTTTCTGATTTCGAAAGGAAACTGAGTCTATTAAATTATTTTGTTTGCCTTAAATTTTTTTATATTTAATTTTGAATAATTTTGTCTCATTATTTTTTGTTTTTGTTTCCTTTTTAGGAATTCTTAACGTGGATACAGTTCGTAGGATTTGCTCAAATTTTCACTTTAGCTTTCTTTACTGAAATGCACCTGTCGACAGTAAGTGGTTCTATATTAAGAGTATTACAATCAGTTGTTGAAAACATTTTTACGCACTTATTTTTCAACTTGAATTATATTTAAAATGAAAAGAATTGTATTTTAAAAAAAACTTCACTTAAACGCATAAAATTACTTAACTTTATGCGTTTCTTATTTATTATATGTAGTTTTATTTGATTGATTACAAAATAGGAAAATGAATTGAATATTGGAATTTATTTAGAATTGAAATGTAGAAATGAAATATTTAAATAAATTACATATCAATAATAAAGGCTTTTCTTGTTAAAATCAGTAAGATATAACAAGTAATCATGGTTAAAATTACGAATGAGAAACTTAATCTAGGCGAGTTTGCAGAAATAAATTGAGAATTAGAAATAAACTCAGAATAATAGACAGAATAAAAATCAGAAATAAACTCAGAATGATACTCAGAATAAAAATCAGTAATAAACTGAGAATCAGAAATAAACTAAGAATAATACTCAAGAAATAAACTCAGAATAAAAATCAAAAATAAACTGAGAATCGTAAGTAAACTCAGAATAAAAGTTAGAAATAAACTGAGAACTGAAATAAATTCAAAATAATACTCAGAATAAAAATCAGAAATAAGTTGATCTGTCCAGATGAAATAATAATGTTTTGTTTATGTTGCATTGTTTTTAAGGCTGTAATATTTCGAGCTCATCTCATTTTTTGTGAAATGTAAAATATTTTGAATAGGATTAACAAAAGCATGTTAAGTATTCAACAACAATTTTATCAGAAAAATAAATTTGAAATAGATATTAAAAAAAATTGTTTGCGTTTAATTTAAAATACTTGCAATAAAAACAAACACTCAAAATTAAAACGGTTGTAATTAAAAATAAAAAGATTTTAGTTTAAATAATTAGTTAATTTTTAATTTTGCTTTTTTTTGCCATGAATAAAATAAACTCTTACTCAAAGATATTCATTCAATATGTTCAATCAGTTTGATAGTAGTATTTTTGATTACTCATCTGATTTTACTTTTCTTCTATAATATTGATTGATGGCTCTTTATTTTTATAATCTTTGCCATGACCATTCTCATTGTAGTAGATTTTTTACTCATCTTCACGTAAAAACGCTGACCCGTAACGAAAAATTCATTCAAAACGTGTCCCCAGGCATGAAAATAGCTAACATTAGTGCCAATCTCACTTCATTCATCTCTTCGAACCGATGCGTAGAGGGGAAAAATCAATAGTTAATTGATTAAATTTGCCGTGTTCGGTGTGCTAAGGATACCAATTGGATGATTTTTAAAACAAGGGGTTGAAGAATTCAAAACAAGTTTAGTTTAATTTTAACTATTATAACATTATATATATGGATACAATAGTATAAGGATTATTTTTTAAAATTCTGTATGTCTTAAAAAATTCGTACATTGTATGCTTTTCAATTGTAATTAATTTCTATTGTCCAGAAATAATTATAAAATCATAACTTAATCCAAAAGTTAATTATTTAAGTTATCTTTAGTTTTTCAATTTTCTATTATTTATTATTATTATTGTTTCAGAAATATTTAATTATTTGTGAAAATTATAAAAAATGTGAATTCTGACCAATTTTTAATATTTTATATTCTAACCGATTTTTAATATTTGATTTAAAATTAAAAAAACTAGTTGCATATCATCGATTTGGATTAAGATCAAATAAATGCAAGTAATCAATAGAATTGAAAGCTTTTAAACGACATTTATTTTGTAAAACTTTTGTGTGTTTTAAAATACATATATTTTATGCTATAGTTTTATTAATTTTAGGAGAAGAAAATTCCTTTATTGTACATGCTAATTTATTTTATACTCTTCATAAAATTTTTCGGGAAAAAGTTATTTTGAATAAATGATTAATAGTGAATGTGTAATAAAGATCTTTAAGAACTGTAACCGTGCTTTTTTCTGCCCACTGGCAAGAGTGTCGCCCTTTGGCAACCTCGTAGTCCTCGAGACTCTCACCCGAGAGGAAGTACATCGCAACCATGCGCTTCTGTTGAGAAACGTTTGGTTTATAGTCTCTCATCCCGAGAGGAAATATATTTAGCCTATCCATTCGAATTAGTTGGCCTAAAGACTCTCACCAGGAGAAGATAATTTGGCGCACCCTACGCGTATCGGGTTTTCGGCTTAGAAGTAGTATGCTTCCACGAATCTTAATTATATGGTTTTTTAAATGTGTTACATATTGCATGTCTCTAATTTTATGTGTGCGGCGTTTGTGCATGTGTAAATAAAGCTATGAGTTCTCCAACCTCTGGCTCAATTATCTGAATGCAACCACATCCAGTTACAATTTGGTTTCCCAACCTGCTTACTACTGAACTTTATTTCAAAAAACACTTACTTATATCTACATATAACTTTTTCAACTTAGTTTTTAAAAACTGTATGAATCATCTCTTATTTTTTGTTTCTTATTATATGAAACACATTTTATGCATTGAATCGGATCACGTCATTGTGTTATCTTCGAATGAAAACAGAATTCTGAAAACGGGGAATTCCACGATTTGGGTGAAGTGAAAGACAAACGAAAGAATTTTTTTTTCATGAGATAACTGCAAATGCATTAAATATCGCAAGAATAATTCTACAAAAAAAGATGAATTATTACTTAGCTGTGGTTTTTTCATTATTTCACAAAAGACATTTCGTGTTTTGTTAAGTTAACAACGATCGCATTGAATATTGATAAAATACTTTTCTGAAATATTTTTTGTGGATTTTGAAAATGGCATGGAATTTGATACTAAATGTGACAAAATTATGATTTTTTGTAAAGTTGATTTATTTTTTAGTTTTTTATGTTTTCGAAATCGAAGAACTGTCAAACAAGTCTTACTGGATATCAAAATATTGAACAATACTAAGTTGTATAATAATTTAAATTATAAAAATAATATTATTAAAATGAAGTAGATTAAGACATTTAATAAGAAAATCATTTAGAAAGATAACCATACTGTTTATGAAACTCTCAGATTTCTAAACATTTCAGTCTTCTAAACATTTAATAAGAAAAAAATATTTAGAAATAAAACAATACTGTTTATATACTCTGATTTCTAAAGATTTCAATCTTCTAATTTTCAAAAATATTAAAATTCTCTCCATATAAAACTAGATATGGAAAGAAATTTCGTTAAACTTTCCAGGTTTTTCCTCTTAATATAGTGAATTTCAAAACTGTTTTATTTGTATATCGTAAAGGAATGTTTAGAGACTTGAGATGTATTGATCAAAGATTAAAAAAATCTATTTCTATAAGGATATCTATACTTTTATATCTACTACAATAAAATGTGGCTTCAAATATGCTAATATCACATTTTGAAAACAAATAAAAGTTATTATTTCTTTTAGTTAATGTATCATATTATACAAAATTTTTTCAAATTTTTAAAGTGCTCATTACCTTTTGTAAATATTGAAAACATTTGAAATTTCGATTTACAAAAAAGACCCACCAGACTTAACAGACACGGATAAGTTAAAGAGCTCCTTTTTAAAGCTGTCCATGTCAAAACTAGTATTTATCCTATTAATTTCGAGCGGTGTCAGTTGTTTCAAAACACGTTTTTAAAAAGTTATTTATACTCTAAAAATAAACGTGATGTTTTGACGCTTGAAAAAGACCAGATTCTTCCCTACGTTGCTTGGTGGCCTGTTCTAACTTTGCTTTGCTATCTGTCGAAAACTCAACTTCCTTCCGAGAGCCATCGTTTGTCAAGAAAAGCATAGCGCAACGGCGGAAGTCTGGTTGACTGAGTCTTTCTAGAATGCATGTGTTTGGGCGTGGAGTTTTCCCGGATCATTACCGAAAGTATTTCAAGTACTTAAGGGGGAAAATTAAACAAAGGACGCATTGTCTCTATTGTTGCTGGATTATTTTGCATTTCACTTTAGCCCATTAACATCGTTTCATAAATGTGCGTGATAATTTTAAATCTTATTTGATGTTTATAATATGTGTATCGATTATTCTACTTATGCTAATATTATATATATATTTTTTGTTTTAATGCAGCTGGCAAACACTTAGACAATTGTCTTCGATGCCTTAAGGCAAGCGCTGCACCGACGTTACTCGCTCAGCACTACCTAGGAGGTGCGTGTAGCTTGAAGATAAGCTACGGACGCGCAGTAACAATACCTCCGCAACGCTCTACGATCCTATTAGACCGGGACTTACGATTTGAAGGGGATTCCGAACAACTTAAAACATTCATAGCACTTTGGATTGAATCCGAAACCTGGGTACCGAGCGCCAGAGTGCTAGTCACTCAGCCATTCAGGCACTATATAACATACATAATAGTAATAATTTATAAATATTATATACATATAATATTACTATTATAACATTATCATTATTATATATCACTATTATATAAAACATTACGGGCTTGATGGCCGAGTGGCTAGCGTTCTGGCGCTCGGTGCCACAGGTTTCGGGTTCGAGTCGGCGGTGCCACAGGTTTCGGGTTCGAGTATCGGCGGTGCCATGGATGTTTGTAGTGGTTCGAATTCACTTTAAACCGTAGGTCCCAATCAAATATGACTGTAGAGTATTGGGCGTAGGGCTGACAACCTTACTTGTAAAAAGAAAATATTTCCTGTCTCGTAATCTGCCAACAGGAAGACGGCCTTGGCCCACCATGGGGCTGTTGTGCACTGATGATGATGATGATGATGATGTTTATATATAACATTATTATTATATACAACATATATAATAGTAATATAGCAAATAACAATATAGAGCCTTAGTTGTATTAAAGGTGTATTTGCTTAAAAGTAGCTTAAAGAACTTTCTTGTACTCTAAATTTGCTTACAATTTGATTGAATTCTATTTCCTATAAATACAACAGTATCGGTTACAAAAGTATTACAGAATAGCTTATAAGACGAGCCAAAAACTGCCGTGCGAGTAGTATAAAAATCTTATTTTGTTCTTAATGGAATAGCTTCTGCAAGATCTTTCAATGTTGGTCCAGTATAGCTTTTTGCGTGAAAAAAAGTATATTAAGATATTTTTGGCATAAAAATACTTTTACAATCTTGAAGATGTATTTGCAGTAACTTTTCTTTCTTTTTCTTTTCTTTTTGTTTTTTTTTTCTTTTTTGTCTTTATCTCAATATCTTTATCTCTCGTTTTCCTACCCAAGAACGCCCACCGTAAAATGATTTTTTTAATGAGCAAAAATGTGAAAATAAAAAGAAACGAAATGTTTCTTTAATAATATTTTTTTTTTCTTTTGAGAAGAGAGAATTCACCACGCATGCAAAATGAGAAAAAAATATTCAAATGATGTTATTTCACGAATTTAAATAATTGTTGTAGGAAATCGCAAAATATTTGAGCACAAAAAAAATTAAAATTCGTAACAAAATATTTATTTCTAAATTAATTTAAAAAGATTCAGTGAAAAACTGCTCAGAAGTAACAATCATTAAAAAATAAAAGGATTTCCATTTTTAATTGGAGACGCTTTTGTCTATCTTTGATATATTACATTAAAAACATTAGTTTATTTAAATACTGAAATTGTGTAGGCGATAAAAAAATGAATGATCGTATATTTTATAACAACCAAGAAAATTTATAAGTTAAAACAAATGGGAATGAAGTTATTTATTTATTTATTTTTTACGAGTTAGATAAAGAATACAGCTTATTTATGCATGCATTTTTGGAGAGAAAAAAATTAGATGCATATTCTTTTATTTATTTTTTTTAGTGTTTATTATTGGTGTTTTCTTTGACTTTGCAAACTTTCATCAGCGCTAGAATATCCGATGGTATTATGTCTCGCTACTTTATAAAATACTTGGATAGTTTCCTTAAATCTTGAATTAGGTTTAATTTTCTGATTTTTACTTAATCGGGGAAGAATAAAATATTGCATTTGTGGAGTAATATAAAAGCATTATTTCAGTTTCAAAGGGTTTTGTTTTTCGAATTTCATCGTGTAATTACTGATTCAGGATGATTATTAAAATATTTATTGAAATTCGTTCTTATTAAAAAATAATTATATCCCCCCCCAAAAAAAAAAATCAAATATACAAATGAAAATATTATTCTTATTTTTATTACAATACAAAAATAAGCAATTCGTAGAATAATTGAGAAGATTGTGTGAAAACTCAGGGTTCAGTGGCCGGCAGTTTGAATGCAATTGTTTTTTATTAACCACCGTAACATCATTTATCATTTTGCTCAATTCATTATTTAATTATGATTTTGTCCTATAAAGTTAAATAACAATTATTAGAATGATTATAAAAATTGTGTAAGAACTCGGGGTTAAGTGGCAAACAGTTAATACAGTTATTTTATATAAACCAGTACAGCATCTTTGATCACTTTGTTCAATCATTCGATCATTCTTTATTTGATATGATTTTTTTTTCTGCACACAACCATTCGTGTAATAATTGTGAAAATTGTGTGAGAACTCTGCGTTCAGTGGCCGTCACTTTGAATACAGTTGTTTTACATCAACCCCCATATCATCCTTGATCATTTTGTTCAGTTCATTATTTTAATATTTTATTTTATTGTTAGAAAAATTAAGAACAACTGGTTGGATAAAAATGTAGTACGGGCACTCATGGTACAGTAATACACCGTTTGATACGTCTTTTTTATCAACTACAATAGCATTCTTTCTGAATTAGATCAATTCATTATTTTAACAGTATTTTTATAACAAAGATAAATGAACAATTCGTTCAACAATAGAGAGAATTGTGCAAATCCTCGCGATACATACTTTGAAAAACACCTGTTTCAATATAAACTACAATAGCATATTTGTTCGTTCTGGTTCAACTCATTAGCCTAAATAAAGTGAAATTTTGGCAGAATATACCAAATGTCCAATTCTAATAAAACTTAACCTACAGTGTGCATAGATAATATAATTTTAATTACATGCCCAAATTTTTAATTTCGTACATAGAATGAAAACCTTAATATTAATATACTACTGTGTCCAAAAAGTAAGACCAATTTTCAATTTAAAATTCCCAGGGCTTGTGGAATTTCAATTTTTTTTTTTTTTTAGATTGTTGGCACTGTCCTTGACATCTGTGTGAAATTTGACGTTAAAATATGCATTAGTGTTTGAGTTACGCTAGGCTTTGTGAGACGCTAAAAGCTGATTTCGGCAATTTTTCAAATGCCTGAATTAATCGAGCAAGAACTTGGGCGTTAAATGTTGTTTGCGGAACATTCATATATCGGAAAGAAAGGTTTAGAAGTGGTATAAACAGTTCAAAGAAGGCAGAGAATGCGTTGAAGATGAAGAGCCCTCTGGTCAACAATTAACCTCAACCGACGAAGCTCACATCCAAAAATTCGGTGCTTGCAAACCGTCGATTTACAATTAGAGACCTTGTTGATGATGTTGGAATTTCAAAAGGATCGGTCAATTCCATTTTGGGCCTCAAACGCGTCAAAACTCGATTTTTATCGAAAACACTGAATGCTCCAGCTCACACTGCATTGATTCTTCGTGACTTTTTCGCATGAAATGAAACCCATATCGTTCCACAACCACCCTATTCACACCGTGCGACTTCTGGCTATTCCTAAACTCAAAAGACCACCCGGAGACACCATTTTGAGTCGATTGAAAAGATTCAACATGAATTGCGCGCGCTTTGTAAGCCATCTCTGCCGGTGATTTTTTAGCATGCGTAGATGATTGGAAAAAAAGTTGACATAAGTGCATTGTGTCCGGAGGGGATTATTTTGAAGGCGATGAAATAAATTTGGAAGAATAAATAAAAGTATTTTTAAAAAATAATTAGTCTTACTTTGGGCACAGTCGTAAAATGAAATCTTGGCAGAATATACCAAATATCAAAGTCTAATAAAGCGCAAATTGCAACTTGCTTAATTAGTTTAATTTTAATTACATGCTCAGATTTCTAAATGTGTACATAGAATGTAAACCTCGATAAGTTTCAGAAATAATGCTAACGAAGTACAGATGCATTGGTGTGACTTAATTCAGAGGAATTTATTTAGTTTCCTAATTATAATTTTCGACTTTGGGATTTATTAATATTCGCTTATGTTTTCAGCGTTGTCCTGGTAACGTTAAAGTTTAACTAACACATTGTCAAGTAATGAAAGTGCAATCTTTCATATTAAATAAGATGTTTTAAGTTATTTATATTCAACAATTGTTAGCTTTGTGTGTTATTAATAATCTTAAGTCGAGGTGACTGCTAATTAGTTTTCATTTTTTATTATACTTTTTGGATTTTTTTTTAATATAACATACTATTAGATTAATTTTCTACTGTTTAAAAATGGGCATGATGTATTTTATGATCACGACATTTTGAAATGAAGAAATATATACATATTTCTTAAATTAACTTGAATATATGTTTTCTATACACATGTGAATAGAAACGAAGTTTAATTTGAAGATTTCTGATTTAATATATATGTGTATATATATATATATATATAATATGTCTGTTGTGTTTGTTTGTTTATATTAGTATACAGGTGATCATAATTAAGCTCCACTTTCAAAATGCTATAAAAAAGAACTGCTCATCACAATGTATTCAAATTTGAACTGAAGATACCTGAAGAAGGGGGAAACGGTACAGCATCAAAAAAAGGTTCCAAAATATAGTAATAGATGGCGCTGTAAGCGCCATAAATAAAGTGAATTCGACTGTCAGTGATATTTTGAATGGAAATTACAACGTAATTTAATGGCATGAGTTGCACATTAAACCAACTGTAGTGTTCAATGTGCTTGATTGTTACGTTTTTTTTTGACAGAAAAAATGACTTCCAAGTCATTCAACAGTTGTGACACTGTTAGTGGAAAGCCCATCTCTCACGTCATGGTCATAACAAATTGATGGAAAAATCAGTGGAACATTTTTTGGAACTTTTTTTGATGCCATAAACCTTAAGTATCTACAGTTCAAATTTGAACTCATTGTGACGAGTGGTTCTTTTTTACAACATTTTGATAGTGGAACTTTAATTATGATCACTCTGTGTATGTATATATATATATATGTGTGTGTGTGTGTGTGTGTGTGTCAAAGAATTTTAAATTAAACATCAAATTTCGTTTATTTTTACATATGGATAGAAAATATGTTAAAGTTTAGTTTCCATGGAAGGCATTTCATGTTTGTTTTGTTTAATTATTCTATCAGACACAACAAAATTACTGGTGGGATATGTTAAACGAATTTATTTATTTTGTAACACTGTTTATGTAATTTAAAACAAAAAAATTATAAAATCAGAAATCTTAGACATCAGATCATGCAATCATTTGTAATTATTAAATTGCGATTTCTAAACAGAGAGGTAATACAGTTTCAGTTAATGCAAGTTTATTTTCCTTTTAAAATTGCTGGTTAGATAAATTGCTTGAATCATGCAAATTGTTGTTTTTCAAATTTTAGAAATATTCACGAATCGATTCGTAAAGGTTCCTGTGATGACACAGAAAGCAATTGATTTTTGAAAAATTGATTATTTCTAATGCCATGTAATCGTAATGCAGATGTATCTGTCTGTCTGTGTGTGGGTAATATGGACTTTCGGCAGGGTTGCTTTAAATGCTTTAAATTATGTAATGATATATCTAAATATAAAAGGTCGGCTAAGTAAAGTAAAAAAGAACCATTTCTGACTCAAATTGGAAAAATATTTCGTGCCTGTAAAGCATTAAGGTGTTAGTGGAATGTAAAAATATAACTGTTATTTTCATGTGAGCACACATCTCTAT
>BPLR01001529.1:0-57737 GCA_021605095.1 Caerostris extrusa
TCATACACAAAAATGCTTTCCAGCCAAAACTCCAAAGCGTAAAATGTCCTGGTGACATCACATCCGGTGATCTAAGTGGCTAAACATTGTGGTCCTCCTTCCCATTCAAAGATCTTGAGCAACATCCTCATGAAATTGAGCGTGTGAGGTGCCTTTCTCTTTTTGAAAAATGAAATCTAAAAAGAATTTATAAAATCTACTAAAAGTGAAAAGTTGTCTGCAATACAGTCAAAATAAATGCGTGTGTTGTCATTGTCACTTTTGTCAATTCCTTTTCCTTTAACTCTTGGTAATGTCCCCTTCATTTCCGATTTCTTAACAACTTTCGCAGGCACAGCAGGCAGTAAAGCACAGCCATTGTGTAATGTCAGAGATTGCAGCAACATGGACTCGCGTTGTTTAACATACGACGTAGAACGCATCAGCAGCTAGAGAGAGGAAATGGTTCATCAGTATTGCTCGTCGAAGGGCCTGATGGTCGAGTGCGCGCGCTCTGGCGCTCAGCACCACAGGTTTCGGGTTCGAGTGTTGGAAGTGCCATGGGTATTTTGTAGTGGTTCGGAATCCACTTTAAACTGTAGGTCCAGGTCTAACAGGATCGTAGAGCGTTGCTGGGGTCGTGTTACTCCGCCTCCGTGGCTTACCTTCAAGTTACACGCGACCCCTGGGTAGTGTAAAGTGAGTAACGTCGGTGCAGCCCTTATGGCATAAAAGGATCACGGTCTATCTTGAAAACTGCATTAGAAAAAAAAAAAGTAATGCTGCGAAAAGAGTCTCAAAACAGCTATCTTTAATGTATAGGCGCGACTTTGATGAAAAAAAATTAATCTCCTTGAACAATGTACCATTTTCATAACTAATAAGTGATTCCCACTGTATAAACTTTTACTTTTGGGTGATTTTTCATTTCCTTCTATTAGCTCACATTCTCCCTATATATATCTTGTTCAAATTTTCAATCGTTCGTAAAAATACTTTTTATTCATCCACTCGAGTTCAAATACATTTATTTTGAACTTGTCGCGGATGACACTGGATGTTAATGCAGTTTTTTCAAATATTAATTCAGTAATTAAATTTAATGAATTAATTTTAGTTTTTTTTTTTAGATTTAAGTTGCATATATCTACCAATAGATGGTGCCAGATAAACTTAAAAAAATGATTGAAAATTATTTATAAATGACTTCTGCAATAGAGTGAAAAAAAAAATAGAATTGAATAAAAAATTTTTTATTTTATATTACTTGTTATGATAACGCTCTGTACTGTAAAAACTCTACCTACCTCAAGTCGCTCTAAAGTTGTCTGTCGGAGTTATGGAAATTTATGAACAATTGACAAACGTTTGTTTTTGAACAAGTACTCGAAAACTAAACATGCATGACTTCGTTAACCCGCCCGCCAGAGAATATTACAATTTCCATCTAAATGTATTATTTTTGTTTTATTTTATGGCTTGTGTGTATTGTTTTGTCCATTAAATATCGAAATAACTCCTATGTTTAGTTATTTGAGGCATGTTGATCTGCAATATTATAAATATTGTGTACATTTCAATAGTTTCCAGTTTATTTAACCTTTTTAAATAATCAAATGAAAATCTTAGCCCAGTAACATTTATTATTTATTTATGGATAATCACTCTTATTTCTTGACGATTATTGTGTTATATTAAAAATAATGCATTTCGAAACGATATCAAAGATAAGACTAATTAACTTTAAAACTTTGAAAAATAAATATTCTCAGGTATACATTCTTAAAAATATATGCATAAAATAAAAAAAAAAAAATTATAAAATTTGAACCAAATGCACAAATGAAAATAAATATTATTAACGCTTTTGTGTGTTAATGTGAATAGGTAAAAAACGCAAAAGAAAGACTGGATAAATAATTGAAAAAAATAAATACATAAAGATCCAGCAGTAGACACATACTGTCTGTAACAGTTAAGATCGGGATTTTTCTTTCTTTTTTATACAGCAGTACTATATATTGGATTTACTAACGGTGGGATATTTTCTAGTTCTCGCCGAAATTAAATATCATGTATTTGGAGTATTCAATTTATTGGTCTTGTCCGAATTTTATTATTGTTGATCTAAATTATTATTTTACTTTTTAATCATTTTACTATTTTATTTATCATTTTTATTTTAGGTATTGTGAAATTAATCTCTAATTGTACTAGTAATATTTAAATCTTCATCTCTCAGCCCTTTACAACTCAGTAGAGGAAGGACTGTAGTTAATTGAAGAGATTTTATTTGTTTGTTTCAGTAGTTAATTAAAATCTTTTAGACTTTGTTTACATTGTTAATTAACAAAAAGTTCAGAATATTGAGTAAGGACCTCTATAAAAGTTTTAAACATTTAAAAAAATGGACGAACATCTTTAATGCATTGCGGGCGTGGCAAAATCGCGTTCCGCATAATATTAATACACTATACATAATAATAATTTAATAAATTATGCATAGTATTAATAAAAACCAAAAATATTAGTGCAATTAAAAATGGAATATTAAACAAGTGAACAACATTATAGGAAATTAATTTACTAGACTGTTAACTGGTAGGAATATGATTTTTCAAAAGAAAAAAATCACTGAAATTTGAATAATATTTTTAGTAAGTATTTTCAATGTTTTTTACTGGATTTTTCTTGAAATGTTATAAACGGATTGTTGAAATTAATGATGTGTAAGACTGTGAAAAATAATGTACCGCACATACTGAATATTTTATTGATGCTTAACAAATAAGTTCCTGGTATATTTAATTTTTAAATAATGCTGGCGATATTTTGCTTGTAACGATTAGTGACGCAACTATTTAACAATTTCGAGGTAAGGAATGCAGAGTTTTTCAATATCTCTTTCATAACATAGATCTTTTTTTTTTGAATTTTTCAGAAAGGATTTTTAAAAGTATTGCTTAAATTCATTGACGCATGCAAAAATAACGTGTCATCTCCTTTCTATACTTTGTTTAATTTCTATGACAAAATGAAACAATTCGTTTGATTTTTTCAACATTTAGCTTAACTTATTGTAAGTCAAAAGTGCTTTAACATAAATTTTACTATCTCAGATATCAATTTCAGCCGGTTTTTGGCTGGATCCTGATCAATTTTTCTTCAATTTCATATTTAAAAAGTAAGACCTGATGACCAAGTGGCTATCCTCTGGTGGCCGGTACCACAGGTTTCGGGTTCGAGCTACTTTAAATCGTATGTACCGGTCTACTATGATCGTAGAGTTTGATAGTGTTACGGAATCCATCTTTAACTTGCTTCTTGGGTAGTGCTGAATGAGTAACGTCGGTACAGCCCTTGTTTATGGTATGAAAGATCTTACTTTGCCATCATTAGAAAAATAAAATAGAAAACGTCACCACAAGTCGATATTTCTTCTTTAATTGATGGACATTCTTCAAAATTGTTGAAAAGTTCTGGTCCCAGCAACAGCAACGCAACCGACACTCAGCCGTGTGCTGCTTGTTAACGAAATCCTTGTATTGACGAAATGGAAGCAATTCTAACAATGCGTATATACAAAATCGTGTTTTATAAATCTGCTGACATATGGATTTATTGTATTTGCACGAAATGGTTACCATGCAAATTATCAGTAGGATATACATTTACATAAGTGCATCAAAAAATTTGCACTCAAGTTCAAGAAATTTACAAAAATCGAAACTGTAATCTACATAGATGCTTAAAAAATTGGTACATCTATTTCCATTTCCATTTAAATCTGCGTTCAAGAATGGGTTTCTGTATTTATAAAAATATTTCGATACTGAAGCCTGTATTGCGATTGCCATGTAAATCATGCTCAGCAGGTTTGTATTTTGTATTTAAGCAAGTATTCCGAAATTGATACATCTATTGCCGTGACCATGCAAATACGCTTGAAGCAAGAGTTTATCGTACTTATACGGTTTTTCAAAATCGGTAATGCCTATTCTAATATTTTCGCTGTAAGACTTTGAGACAAATTAAAAAAGCTCGATAAAAGAGAACATGTTTTTTTTTCTTAAATTATCATCGTAAACATTTTTGCGTTTTTCTAAAATTATGTGAAAAAAATTGTCTCTTTTAAGAGGAATAAAATATCTCTAACGAGGGTATTTATCACGATACATTCATCCTGATTATTTAAGTACTTACAAAAAAGGTAAATTTCCTGCAGTGTAATTAAATAGAAATTTATTAACAGTAAGGTGAAAAGTCTTAAGAGGAAAATATTTTAGTGTTTAAATATATGAAAGAATGAAAATTGAACTAATTAGGATGTGTATGACAAACTCCCATTAAATAAATTAATATGTTTTGAGAAAATGAGGCATTCATTTTACTTATTATATGCTTTTTTAAATCATTTCCATTTTTAAAAACTTCTTTATGGTCATTTTTAAACTTTTATTCTTTTGGGGGAAAAACCTTTCATGGCATCAAAATTTGTTACTGCAATAAAAATGAATTCGAAAACAAAGATATTAACTGTATAAAAAAAAATTCTTCATGAAATTTATCTAGAATCTTAGTTGCCAAAGAAGGAAGGCAAAAATAAGCTTATAAATATTTTTGTCCGTTTTAGTTAGAAAAACATAACTAAAACGGACAAAAATATTTATAAACTTATTTTTGCCTTCCTTCTTGGCACCTTCTGTCCTTTTTTAACATTTGAAAAAATGATGTGCCTCTATTTATCTTGCTGAGAATTTAATCTTTTATCAATTCTCCTCTAATCACAATCCTTTTGACCGCAAATGATCGCGATATTTCTAACAGACACAACAAATATTTTATTATTTGTCAATAAACCTTTAATGTTTTTTCTTCTTTTAAGGTATGTGCCGAGGGTGTTCAGTTGTTTTGTAACGATTTCGACTTCCTCCGTGAATAAAATTTAAGTGACTATAACAAAAACCTGAATGGCATCAGTTAGGAATAAGGTTTAATTATCGTCTGCATCATTAAAATTATTATTTGCCTGAAAAGGGCTTTGGAAAATTAAAAAATGAATATAAAGCTATACCTTTTTCGGCTTATGAACAGAAAAACTCTCACACGATTGTTAAAAAAGATCTGAGAAGCATGGTTTTAATATTTCTACAAGTAAAATAAGTGATATAATTAATATAAAAGACAAAATAACAGTAAAAGTTTACAATTGACTGTGATAAAGGTAAAAAACTGCATTCAAAACAAAGGTGCATACACTTCTTAAGATTTCTTAAGTGACATCTTATGTTTAAAAAAATTCCAACCTCCCCAAAAATTACCACCAATCTTAAAACACTTTTATTGGAAAAATATTAAATAAAAATTATAAAATTTGATTGAAAACTAATCAAAAATAAAAAAAAAAAAGATGTTTCTTATCGTAAGGCAATATGCACATTGTTGTATGATAATTATTTTGCAAGTGAAAAATGGAAATTTACAGTTATAACTAATATACTACTGTGCGCAAGAAGTAAGACCAATTATTTTTTTAAAAAATCATTTGACTAATCAATTTTATGATTCGTTAATATAAAAATAGAGCCAATTATTAAAGCATTTATTATGTCACATATTAATAAATGCTTTCTTTTATTTTATTATATATATATTACTGTGCTCAAAATGTAAGATCAATTTTTTTTTTTTTAAACTCTTTATTTATTCTTCCAAATTTATTTCATCGCCTTCAAAGTAATCCCCTCCGCAGACAATACACTTACGCCAACTTCCTTTTCAATCCTCAATGCATGCTAAAAAGTCATCAGCAGGGATGGCTTTCAAAGCGCACGGCGATTCACGTTGAATCTCTTCAATCGACCAAAACGGTGTCCCCGGAGTGGTCTTTTGAGTTTAGAGAAATAGAAATCGCACGTGTGAAGACGGTGGTTATTGAATGATATGGATTTCATTGTTGGGGAAAAAGTCACGAAGAATCAATGCAGTTTGAGCTGGCGCATTCAGTGTTTTCGGTACCTATCGAGATTTGATGCTTTTGAGGCCCAAAATGGAATAGACCGATCCTTTTGAAATTCAAACATTTGACCAACAGCGAAGGTCTCTAATTGTAAATCGATGGTTTGCAAGCACCAAATCTTTAATTTTTGGACGAGAACTTCATCGGTTGAGGTTGATGGTCGACCAGAAGGCTCTTCGTCTTCAACGCGTTCTCTACATTCTTTGAACTGTTTATAGCACTTGTAAATATTTCTTTCGATATAGGAATGTTCACCGAATGTCTTCTGCAACATTCTACACGTTTCTGCAAACAAATTTGAATGCAAGTTCTTTGCTCAATTAATTCAGACATTTCAAAAATCGTCGGAATCAGTTTTAGTATCTCACAAAGCCAAACGTAACTCAAACTCTAATGAATATTTTGACATCAAATTTGAACACAAATGTCAAGGATAGTGACATGAACCTAAAAAAGAAGCCATAAAATCTGCAATTACTCATTCCATAAGCACCTCTGAATTTTAAATTGAAAATTGGTCTTATTTTTGGACAGAGTAATATCCATCTGACAATAGAAAATTATAAGAAATATATCAACACTAACTAAATATTTATTTTTAAAATACTTCTGCATATCTAATAATTAGGATGGTATACAAGTTCTTTTAAATGGTAAAATGTCAATTAAATCCACCCGAAAGAAGATTATCGTAAATACCCTTTTTAAAATAAAAGTGTTTTATGTTACGTTAAAAGTATAATCCAAAATTCTTAATCTGCTTTAAAATATTTTCTCTGAAGTTTAAAGCTTATGATTTGTATCATTTGAAAAAAAAAAAATTTTAAAAGAAGCTTTATTTCTTTCATTTTTTGTTACTATTAGCCTGTCAACTCTATAAAATCACATTAAAGCGTTAGTTTCCAATACGTTTATCAAATTTATGATTAATTTGCTTCACAGACTGTGTTTCCAAAGGCGAAAAAATAATGAAAAAAATTAATCGATCAAATCTAGTAAACCAATACCTTGTTGGTACAGATATGTTATGAAGACATTGGTAGTAGGTATAATAATTTCGGTATTCTTGCATAAATACTGTAAATTCTAATTGAGCATAGAATTACATGGTAGTGGCAATAGAAAATGTTCTAATAAATTTGTATTACTTGCTTTGGCATTTGTATTTTGACAATATTTAATTTTAGAAAATTAGTTTTAAAAACTTACAGAATCAATCATCAAAGGAGAAAATTTTCATATTAAATTGTTAAAAATCCCAATGTTTATTTTAAATTAATCAAGTAAATTATCTCGTAGATTGGTTCAGTTTTTATGAAAAATTACAATTATAATTAAAATTCTATTGATTGTTCTGCATTTATATTAACATTTTATTTTAAAAGCTTCCTCCTCCAAGTTTTTACATTACCGTTTTCTAAAAAGGATATTATGCAATCTCATGACATAATAGTTATATAACTATGTAACATAAACCCAATTTGAAATTAAGTTTCATGTTAGTACAAGATGAGATTATTATATTTATCAGTCGTTAAACTTGGACAAAGCGCAATCCATTTTAGTCCAACTTTTATTTCAGCCATTGAATTTTGCTTCTGAATAAACCTTCTGCAAATTAAATCTCAGTCACTTTGTTTAAAGTCAGATAAAAGTTTAAATGATTAAGACATGTACATATTTATTGTGTTTACACAGACTCTGAACCTGTGTAGAAAATATAATTATCCGATTAATTAATTTGGTATTCTACCAACAATATTTAATTCGTATGTTGAAAATTAATTTAATTAAATATTTTAATTTTGATAAAAAAAACATCATAAAAAATTATTGTGCAATGATAATTAACACATGTTGTGACAAATTACTTTGTTACAAACAAGTAATATAAAAAAAAAAAAAATGTTAAAGTCAATTCCTACATTTTTTCACTACATTGCAGAAAGTCCTTTATAAATAATTTTCATTCATTTTTTTAAGTTTATCTGGCGCCATCTATTGGTAGATACATGCAACTTAAATCTAACAAAAACTAACATTAATTAATTAAATTTAATGAATGAATTCATATTTGAAAAAACTGTATTAACATCCAGTGTCATCCACTACAAATTTAAAAAAAAAAAATGTATGTGAACTTGAGTGTATGAAAAAAAAGTATTTCATTAACGGTTGAAAATATGAACAAGATATATATAGGGAGAGTGGGAGCTAATAGAAGGAATTGAAAAATACACATTTTCCTTCTTTAAATTTCAAAAAAACTCTGATATCTCGTTGCTTTCGTGATACGGATCACTTTTCCAAAAACTCGTTAATTTATGAGTTTTGCTGATTTAGGAGTTTCATGTTGTACTGAAATGAAAATTTTACTTATAGTATACAGGGTTAAACTGCGGGCAGCGCCGTGTCGCTACCTGATGGTCAAGATCAACAAATAACTAAATCCCCACGACAAAATCTGAAAGCGAATTGCTTGATCAGTTCCGGATTATAAAAGTGCGGCATAATCATTGAATGCCGAATTTAAGACCATTTTTGCCATTTATATACTTATTACATCAAAAAAAAAAAAAAAGAAGGATAAATGCATTTTAATGTCTTAAAATAATTTCATCTTAATCTGATTAAAATGCACTTTACAGTTTTTTTTCGTCCAACATTTTAATAGTTATAAGTAATAAATGCTCAAAAATACATATAAATTATTTGTTCTATGTATTATGCAAATATAACTCATGTAGTATTAATACATTGACTTTAAGTATCTAGTTGTCAAGAAGGTTCAGTTTCTTGAAGGGCAATTATAATACATGGTAATATCCATTTAGCTCCTCACTATCAATGAAAGATCCTCTATTATAACAAAAACAACAAAAGACAATGAATTAACCATAGTTCAAGGATTATAAAGAGGCTGGTGATGCAAAGAAGATTATTTTGTGTGTAGGATGAAATATGAAAAGAACTGTTCAAAAGAACTAAATGAAGAACTGTTCATTATGAGCCTTTAGGTTACAATCCAATAATAACCGTTGAAATTTACCATCAGCAACAAAGATACTTACAAATCTTGTTTGAAGGAAACAGGGCCTTCCTTGATGAATTTTAAAGAAGTGTTCCTGCATCAAAGAAATGCCATACCCCACGCTGTAAAGGCTCGTTCCCACCGAGGCGTGTAACGTTGAAGATTCACGCGGCAGGCAAGAAAAATTTATCGACCCCTTCACAGCGAAACGTCAGAAATGGTATTGCACCTAGTGGTTCCGCTTCGAGATGAAAGTTGGTCAACTCGAAGCGGTGCATTTCAAACCGGTTTCAGGTGAATGAGGTGAGGCTAGTGATTGGTCAGCGCATCTCGCTTACAGCCTTACGCTTCGGTGGGAAGGAGCCTTAAGAGTGACTAAGAATTTCCTAAAAGAATTTAGCTGGAAAATGATACTTCATCCACCTTTTTTCTCGACCCTTCCCTCTTCCCGCACATATTTTTGCTCATACACACCCCTGCACGGAAATGAACAAAAGTAACCCCTAAAAGTCGTTCTGGAATGCACTGTTCTCCTGTCATCGTCCATAAGTAGGCATCTCATGGTATACATAAGATGAAAACAAACCCCACCGAAGTTCAAAATAACAGAATAAATTTGAAATAATCGTTATAATTAACCAACATAATCGCTTTTTTAATATATCACATTATATGCTATAAAGATATTAAAATATAAAAATTTGGAGTTTCGATTTGATTTTTGGCAAATTAAATGACTATAGGCTCAAGTTCTGATATTACATAAGTTTGAGTATATATATATATATATATATTTTTTTCTAATGTTACTGGCAAATACTTAAGACAGTTGTCTTTATGCTATAAACAAGGGCACGTGTAGGGACACCTAGGCTACCTAGGGGGTACGTGTAGCTTAACAATATGCTACGGAGATATTAGACCGAGACTTAAGGTTTAAATTGGATTCCGAACCATAACAAACTTCCATGGCACCACCGGGTCTCTAACTCGAAACCTGTCGTACAAGTGCCAGCCACTCGGCTATTAGGCCTCTAGTTCGAGTATATTTTTGTTGCTGTTCTAATGCAACTGAAAATACAGAGACAGTTAATCTTTGTCATAAGCAAGAACTGCACCGCTGTTACTGACTTAGCACTACCCAGGGGGCACGTGTAACTTGAAGTTATGCTGCGGTCGCGAGTAACACTACCCCCTCAGCACTTTACGATACTATTAGACTGGGACCTACGGTTTAAAGTGGATTCCGAACCACTATAAACATTCATAGCATACGGGACATAACACGCCGGGATTCGAACCCGAAATCTGTGGTACCGGGAGTCAGAAGTTGAGAATGTATTTATTTTAGAATTTCAATACTGTAAATTGTATTTTGAAAATCGTTTTGAGTAAATAATAGAAGAAAATCTTTCATAATTATACAAATTAATGTAGTATAATATTGACTGTTTGTCTGTAAGAAATTAACCAGTTATTTATATTTCACAAAAATTAAGATCTATAGAATTGATAGTTTCAATTGTTTTCCGAATTCATATTGTTGTTATACAAACAACGATTGAGGAAAACAACTTTAAAAGAAATTATAATAAGATACTTTAAAATACAGATCTAATTCAAATATATATAAAATTATAATTTATGAAATATTTTTCAGTATTTTAAATAACGTTCGAATGAATCAAGTTTAGTTGTAATAAAGGAACAATAAATTATTATTTGCATAAATTATGAAATTTAATTCATTTGTATTTTTTTTTATAAATTACTCATGTATATTATTATAATTTGTCCTTATAAATATTATCAAATAAAGTATAAAAGGAAAAATTTTTGCACGATACTTTTACATCTTAATAATTAAGATATACGCTGCAATGATTCATAAAAGGAAAAAATTAATTATCTAATTATTCAATTACTGAAATATTATTTATTTAAAAAAGCATTTTGATGTAATCAAATGAAAATTTCCTTTAATACTGATGCAATTAATCATTTTTAGAATTATTCAGCAGTTAATTAAGATAATAAAATGTATTACTATTTTAAATAAACATGATTATTAATTAAAAGCAAATAATAGAAAAAAAGGATTTATAAAGGCATTCAACTTCAGTGCTTAGATTAAATTAGGAAAAATTATGCAAATATATATTTCAAATCTTTGTATATAAAATAACAAACATAATATCACGTTTTGTGCTACAATTTTAATATAATCTATAATTAATGATAAATAATCTTTTATAGAGAAATAGATAAAAGTAATATATTATTTTAAATCAATGATTCTATTTCATTTTTGCTAATTAAAATCATTTTAAAACTAAGATTAATTTTGATATAGATGTGTATTGTATATAAATTCTTATTTCTGACAAATTCATATAATTTATAAAAATATTAAAATTAATTAATAATTTACTGACTAAAAATTAAAATGTTAGACATACACTCAAGAGCCAAAACATTATGACCACCCCTACATTTTGCAATGAACTCGCCTGGATGACGTGAAGGCACGTGATCAGTTGGAAGTGGTATTTAACTGCTGCTGGAGAGTTTGAAGAATCATTCTTTCACTTAACTTCTGTGTGTGATGGGAAAGGCTGCGGATCTAAGCGACTTTGATAGAGGGCAGATTGTAATGGCTCGAAGGCTCGGAACAAGTATTTCCGAAACTGCACGATTCGTGGGTCGTTCGCGATCTACAGTTGTTAGTACTTATGCAAAGTGGATGAATGACGGTGAAACCAGCAGTAGACGACATGGTGTTGGACGTCCACACACTATCAAAGAAAAAGGTCGTCGGAGACTGTCTCGCATGGTGAAGCAAAACCGGAGCCAGACAGTTTCTCAGCTGACAGCCCAATACAATGCAGGGCCAAGTAAAATAGTATCGGAGCACACTGTTCGGCGGACACTGTTGGATATGGGGCTACGCAGCAAACGCCCCACTCGTGTGCCTTTGCTGACCAAGCGTCATCTTCAACTGCGCCTGCGCTGGGCCCGGGAACATCGTGACTGGTCCATGAATCAGTGGGAGAGAGTTGCCTGGTCAGATGGATCACGGTTTGTCATTCATCACGCCGATGGCCGTGTCAGGATACGCCATCTTCCAGGAGAACAGTTGCTCCCTCAATGTACAGTAGGTCATACACAGGCCGGTGGTGGCGGTATTATGCTTTGGGGGACGTTCTCTTGGGTGTCTCTGGGACCCGTGGTTGTGGTAGAGCAGACCATGAATGCTACAGGGTATTTGAACATCATTGTGGACCAGATGCATCCTTACATGGCCTCTGTTTTCCAGCTGGAAATTGAATGTTCCAACAGGACAACGCCCCTTGTCACAAGGTTCGAATTGTGTTGGAGTGGTTCCAGGAACATGATACTGAATTCCAGTTAATGTCCTGGCAGCCTAACTCACCGGATTTCGATCCGATAGAACACATTTGGGATGTCCTGGGACGGCAGCTCAGAGTTCAAAGACCACCAATTCGAAATATCTCGGATTTGCGTGACCGTTGCTTAAACATCTGGTACAATCTGACTCCGACCATCTACTAAGGACTTGTGGCATCCATGCCAAGGCGGGTTGAAGCTGCGTTGCGCGCCAAAGGTGGACCAACTCGTTATTGACAGGTGGTCATAATGTTTTGGCTCTTAAGTGTATATTTTAAAATTTTAAAAGATAACCTTTTTATATAATTTGAAGTAATTTTGAAAATAATTTTCATTCTTATAATAAAAATAATTTCAAATGGCTTTCCTTTAATTTGATTTTAAATTTTGTCATTTGTATAATATTTTAACAAGCATTATAAAAAAAAATTTTAAAGTCAATTCCTACTTTTCTTTCACTATATTTTAAAAAGTCTGTTATAAATAATTTTCATTCCTTTTTTTAAGTTTATCTGGGGCCATCTATTGTTAGATACATGCAACTTAAATCTAAAAAAAACTAAAATTAATTAATTAAATTTAATGAATGAATTAATATTTGAAAAAACTGTATTCACATCAAGTGTCATCCACTACAAGTTAAAAAAATGTATTTGTACTTGGGTGGATGAATGAAAAGTATTTTATGAACAATTGAAAATTTGAACAAGATATATATAGGGAGAGTGTGAGCTAATAGAAGGAATTGAATAAGCAACCCAGCACTAATAGGCACTTTAATTTGAAAGTTAATTGTTTAACAAATGAAATTATTTGCAACATCTTATAACGTTTTCATTTTCACTTTGAATTAGTTATACAAGAATAGCTGATAAACAGTTTCCTAAAAGAATTTAGTTGAGAAATGATGCTTCATACTTCTTTTTCTCTCAAGCCTCCCCTCTTCCCTTTCATGTTTTCACGCATACGCCTCCTGGAAATGAACAGAAGTAACATCTAAAAGTCGTTCCAGAATGCACTGTCCTTCTCTCATCGTGTATTAATGTGCATCTCATGGTATACTACAGTGCCCAAAAAAGACCTACTAAGACCAATTTTCAATTTAAAATTTCTGGGGCGTATGGAATTTCGATTATTTTTTCCTTTTTGTAGTTTTCTGACACTGTCATTGACATCTGTGTGAAATTTGGCGACAAAATATTCATTACTGTTTGAGTTACGCTTGGCTTTGTGAGACGCTAAAAAACTGATTCCGGCGATTTTTGAAATGTCTAAATTCATTGAGCAAACAGCTTGCATTCAATTTCGTATGCGGAAATGTATAGAATGTTGCAGAAGGCATTCGGTGAACATTCCTATATCGGAAAGAAATGCTTGCAAGTGGTATACACAGTTCAAAGAATTCAGAGAACGCGTTGAAGACAAAGGGCCCTCTGGTCAACTGTCAACCTCAACCGACGAAGCTCAGTCCAAAAATTAAAGATTTGTTACTTGCAAACCGTCGATTTACAATTAGAGACCTTGCTGATGATGTTGGAATTTCAAAAGGATCGGTGAATTTCACTTTGGGTCTCAAACGCGTCAAATCTCGATGGGTACCGAAAACATTGAATGCGGCAGCTCACACTGCATTAATTCTTCATGGCGATTTCGACAAAAATGAAATCCATATCGTTCCACAACCACCATATTCACACGTGCGATTTCTTTCCGTTCTCTAAACTCAAAAGGCCACTCCGGGAACACCGTTTTGAGTCGATTGAAGAGATTCAACGTGAATCGCCGTGCGCTTTGAAAGCCTTCTATGCTGATGACTTTTAAGCATGCATTGAGGATTGCAAAAAAAAGTTTGCATATGTGCATTGTGTCCGAAGGGGATTAATTTGAAAGCGATGAAATAAATTTGGAGGAATAATTAAAGAGTTTTTGAAAAATATTGTTCTTACCTTTTGTGCACTGTAGTACAGGCTTTTACTCATACATGAACCGAAGTAACCCCTAAAATTCGTTCCAGAATGCCCTGTCCTTCTCTCATCTTCTATTAATGGGCATCTCATGGTATACATAAAAGAAATATGAACCCCACCGATGTTAAAATATTACTAAACAAACTGTGAAAATATTTTGAATAAACTTTAAAATAACCTTTATATATAATTAACAATGTAATAATTTATTAAGAGATTTATATTATTTGTTAAAAAGAGCTTAAAATATAAAACTTTTATTTTTTTTATCTGAATTTATTCACAAATTAAGTGACTATATTCTCAATTCTGGTGATATACAAGTTTGAGTATCTATTTACTTTAGAATTTCAATCGTGTAAATTGTATTTTGAAAATCGTTTTGAGTAAATAATTTTTCAAACCTATACAATATTGACTGTTTGTCTGTAAGAAATTAACCAGTTATTTACATTTCACAAAAATCAAGAGCTATAGAACTGATAGTTTCAATTGTTCACCGAAGTCATATTGTTGTTATACAAACAAAGATTGAATGAAGTAACTTTAAAAGAAATTATAACAAGATATTTTAAAATACAGATTTGATTCAAATATATATAAAATTATAATTTACGAAATATCTTTTGTAATTTTAAATAAATAACGATCGAACGAATCAAGTTTCTTAATTAATTGGAATCTCCAATTTCATTGGAAACTATAATGGAATTTATATTGTATTTTTTTAAAAAATTGCTCATGTATAATATTATAATTTGTCTTAATAAATATTATTAAATAATATATAATATGAAAAATTTTGCACGATACTTTTACATGTTAATAATTAAGATATACAGTGCAATAATTCATAAAGGAAAAATTAATTATCAAATTATTCAATTACTGAAATATTATTTATTTAAAAAAACATTTTCTATGCAATTAAATGAAAATTTCCTTTTATTCTGATGTAATTAATCATTTTTAGAATTGTTAAGCAGTTAATTAAGATAATAAAATTTACTACTATTTTAAACAAACATGATTATTAATTAAAAGTAAATATTAGAAAAAAAGGGTTTATTTAGGATTTCAGTTTTACTGCCTAGATTAAATTCGGAAAAATTTTGTAAATATACGTTTCAAAACTATGTATTTAAAACTACAGACACAATAACACGTTTTATGTTACAATTTTAATGAAATCTGTAATTAATGATAAATAATCTTCTATAAGAAAATAGATAAAAGGAATGTATTATTTTAAAGCGATGATTTATTACATTATTTCTAATTAAAATCATTTAAAAACTAAAATAAATTTTCATATAAAAGTATATTGTTTTTACAAATTCTCATTTCTTAGAAATTAATATACTTTTTATAAAAATATTAAAACATAAAAGTAATAACTTACTTTCATTTGTACATACTAAAAATTAAAAAGTTAGATATATAATTAAAAAATTTTAAATGATATCCTTTGTTAGTAATTTTCAATAGTATAATAGTAATTATTTCAAATGGGTTTCATTTAATTTATTTCTAATGGGTTTAAATTATTTGTATAATATTTTAATAAGTAACAAAACATTGATAGGTACTTTTTTTAAAATAAATTATTTATGAAATGAAATTATTTACAACATCTTATTATATTTTCATTTTCACTTCACAGAAAAATCAATATTAAAACAGAAAAAAGATTTTTAATAAAGAAAAATATCTTTTTCATAAGATTTTTTTAATGAATTATACCAGAAAAAGTTATAAAGCGTAAAAAAAAATAATAATAATTGATTTTCTTAGAAATTTAAATTTTTAGAAAAAGCAATATTCAATTATTAAAAAAATAAACTGAAAATATATTTAGTTTCAAAAATCAAATTATTAAAAAAATCCAATCATGGTATAAAATTTTTTTTAATTACATTTTTTTTTTCGATTTCAAAGGGAATTTAAAATGCTACGAAATATCTAAGCATAATTTGCATAGAAAAAAATAAACATGCTTCATTTAAAAAATTCCTTTAGCTCTTCAATATCATAATGAAAACTAAAATTGAAAAAAAAAAAACAAATAAGTTCAATGAGAGGGGAAAAAACCGTTTTTTTTTCCATACTAAATATATCAAGAGAATCTATAACATCGCATTAAAAAAATGAGTTCATCCAATACAAAATATTTGTTTTGAAACATCGTAATTTTAATTTATTGCCATAGAATGTTTTTACCTAAAAGGAAAAAAATCTTGTGATACAAGTTGTTATCAATTTTTAAATAGTTTTTCTTTTGGAAATAAATTAAAGTAAAAAGAAATATTTTGTAACTTACATAGTCTCTCTAGTTTGTATAGTCAAATGTATGTATAAAAATATATATACAAATTATTAAAACAAAAGTGATTAAAACAATTCTAAAATTTTATTCATTATTTTTAGTTGTTATTACATTAAATCCTGTATATTTTTACATTTTATTCACATTTTGTTTAAAATATGTAAAATTAATTTGTTTTTAATTAATACATATAGAATGAATATTAATGCCGTAATGTCTCGGCCTATACTAGACCTATAATGGCTTCAAAAAGAGCCACACATTCAGGTTCATGGGAAATTTAAAAATTTTATTTAGAAGACTTATATATAATAATAATATATATATGCACTGAAGTGACAAAAGTCATGGGATACCTCTTAATATCGTGTCGGCCCTCCTTTCGCCCGCCGAAGTGCAGCAACTCGACGTGTCATGGACTCAACAAGTCGTTGGAAGTCTTCTGCAGGAATATTGAGCCATGCTGTCTCGATAGACGTCCATAATTGTAAAGCGTTGAAATTTCGGGCACGAACAGACCTCTCGATGATGTTAAATGCTCGGGGATTCATGTCGGGCGATCTAGGTGGCCAGATCATTCGTTGGAATTGTCCAGAATGTTCTTAAAACCAATCGCGAACAGTTGTGGCCCGGTGACATGGCGCATTGTCATCCATAAAAATCCCATCGTTGTTTGGGTACATGAAGTCCATGAATGGCTGCAAGAGATCTCCAAGTAGCTAAACATAAGCATTTCTAATCAATGTTCGGTCCAGTCGCACCAGAGGACCAAGTCCATGCTATGAAAAAACAGCCCACACCATTACCAGCTTGAACAGTGCCTTGCTGACAGTTTGGGTCCATGGCTTCGTGGGGCCTGCGCCACACTCGAACACTACCATCAGCTCTTACCAACTGAAATCGTGACTCATCGGACCAGGCCACGGTTTTCCATTCATCTAGGGGACCAACCGATATGCTCACGTGCCCACGAGAGTCGCTGCAAGCGATGTCGTTCTGTCAGTAAAGGCACTCGAGTCGGTCTTCTGCTGGAATAGCCCAAGAAAGGCAAATTTCTCCGCACAGTTCTAACAGACAAGTCCCTTGTACGTCCCACATTGATTTCTGCGGTTATTTGACGCAGTGTTGCTTGTCTGTTAGAATTTACGACTCTTTGCAGACGTCGCCGGTCTCGGTCGTTAAGTGCAGGCGGTCGACCACTGCGTTGTCCATGGTGGGATGTTATGTCTGAAATGTCATACTCTCGGCACAGTCTTGACACAGTGGATCTGGGAATGTTGAATTCCCTAACGATTTCCGAAATGGCATGACCCATGCGTCTAGCTCCAACTGACATTCCGCGTTCAAAGTCTGTTAATTCCCGTCTTGCGGTCATCATCACGTCAAAACCTCTTCACATGAATAACTTGAACAGAAATGACAGCTTTGCGAAAGCACTGCGCATTTATACCTGTTCTACGCGATGCTACTGCCATCTGAAAATTTGCATATTGCTATCCCATGACTTTTGTCTCTTCAGTGTATGTATATACATTGCATATACATATAGAACTCTATTTATAAAGAAATAAAAATTTAAATATAAATTAAATCACAAATGCAGTTCCCTCCAAGGTCGGAGATTTTCAAAGTTCTCGAGTCTACGATGAATCTAACGTGTTCGGTCTGCGACAGACATTAATTATCACACGGAGTCTTACAGTAAACAACAAGGGGCTCACTTTGTAAACAGGCGGAATCAATGGCCTATTCAGTCACTTACAGAAAGAGAAAAACAACGCTTGTTGTCGACTCTTCGTAGAACTTTTTTCCTGATCACAAAACTTCCTGTAAGAAAATCCGTCAAGAGTGGAGTCAGCTTCCTTCACTTCTCAATGAAGGGAGCACTTCCTCAGCCCATGGTCCATCACCAATCACCAATCACCAATCACCATACTCATCACATAGTCCATATTCCATCTGTAATTGTTTCGACTTCTGAAGGAGAACAGATAATCGCTAATTTCATGAGTCTCATTATCTATGACGCTGATTGTCAGATTTGAGTGGCATTTTATTCTCATTAGTACAAAACTCACACACACACACACACACATATATATATACATATCATACGCTGTTCTCATTAGTACAAAACATTAATTGCATGTAATATAAATATCCACGATAATGCTTATCTACTGTCAGATTTGAGTGAAATACTATTATTATGGACTTGCTAGTTAGTTGGCTCATTTCAAAAACATATGTTTGTTTGATATTTGCTGAATTGTTTTTCTTTCGTGGGGTGATAATGAAAAGTTCGTAGACTGACGCATAGATTGCTCTACTAGTATTAAATCCATATGATTTTTAGTTAGCCCTAACCTTCAAAAGACACGTGTATAAATTTGACAGCTGTTGCACTATTAGTATGTGAGTTATAGCATTTTAGTAAAGCAACTTTTGTCAATTTGAAAAAGGGATAAAAAGGAATTTCGTGTGTTAATAAAGCATTGCATTCTATTGAAGCCAAGGCTTGACTTGATAAACATTATTCGGACTTTGCACCAAGAAAATCAATCGTAGAGAAGTGGTTTGCTAAATTTAAACGAGGCAAAAATGAGCATCGAGGACGATGCACACAGTGGACGCTCCAAAGAGGCTGTTACCGACGAAAACATTAAAAAAGACAACAAAATAATTTCTGATAACCGTAAAAGTGAAGTTGACTGAGATAGCTGAGACCCTAAAGATATCAAAGGAACGTGTTGGACATATCGTGAATGAATATTTGGATATGCGAAAGCTCTGTTCAAAGCGGATGCCACGCGATCTCACAATCCACCAAAAACAACAACGAATTGATGATTCTAAGCAGCGTTTTGAGCTGTTCAATCTTAATAAAGCCGAATTGTTGCGTCGATATGTGACAATGGATGTAACATGGCTCCATCATTTCACACCGGAGTCTAATCGGCAGCCAGCCAGCCGAGTGGACTGCACGTGATAAACACTAAAAAGGCTATAACTCACATACTAATAGTGCAACAGCTGTCAAATTTATACACGTGCCTTTTGAAGGTTAGGGCTAACTAAAAATTATATGGATTTAATACTAATAGCGCCATCTATGTGTCAGCCTATGAACCTTTCTGCCCCCGTGTTATACATACACAATCACTCATATATTTGTGATTTTTGTGATTTATAGTTAAATTCTTTATCATTTATATACTTTACTGAATAAAATTATAATAATTTTAAAAAATAAATTATTAACTCAAAATATCATTAAGTATAAAATTATTTTATAAAAGTGTTACCATTTTACTGAAGTAAAAAAAAAATAACATATTAATTCTGAATATGTTATTACAAATGAAATTTTTATAACAAAATCAATTTAAGTTATTGAAAATCTTTAAATTTATCCAAATAAATAATAGCTTTGATAATTTCATAAAAATTTATTGCATCTTTTTATTCAATTTTTTTTTTTTTTTGTTTAATTTCTGCTTAATTTTCTATTGTAGAAATTTTTATGCAAAATAAATATTTATTTTCAATAATGGCCTCGAATTTTTTTTTTTTTTTTTTTTTTTTGTATAAAAATTAAAATATTAAATATGCTCACTTAGCAAACACTTAAAAGCATTTTGTTTTTTAAAAATATATTTAGTTTATTTTAACTAGATTAAATTGAATTTACCTCCATTTCTTCGACATTTAAAATACAAGAAATGTCTGGAAGATTTAAAAGTCAAAGTATTGAATTAATTATCTCATCAGAAATTTAATTTAAAGTAATTTTATTTACAACGATATGTGGAATATAATATCAGATGACAGAATCGACAAAATCCACGCCTTCGCCTGATTTTAATCTTTTAATTAAAAATAAAAATCAACTATTTTTATCCTCTGTTTTTTTTTTTAATCTTTAATTAAAAATAAGCAGAGGATGTAAGAATAGTGATTTTTTTTTTCCTTGATTTTTTTTTTTTTTTTTTTTTTTTTTTTTTTTTTTTTTTTTTTTTTTTTTTGAGATTGAGTGAATTCATTTTTGATTGCAAAAAAGGAATATGACGTCTTGTATACTAACTTCAGATTTATAAAGTTTTTGCGGTATATTTAATTACAATGTTATATAGTTAAAAAGTAAAAATGGTTTATTTGTCGTATAATTGATTAAAGAATCTGAAGTCATATATGGAGATGTTTATAAACAAGTAATATAATTCCTACTCAATTCCTACTTTTTTTCACTTATTGCAGAAAGTCATTTACGAATAATTTTCATTCATTTTTTTAAGTTAATCTGGCGCCATCTATTAGTAGATATATGCACCTTAAATCTAAAAAAAAAAATAAAATAAATTAATTAAATTTAATTACTGAATTAATATTTGAAAAACTGTATTAACATCATTATTCAAAAAATGTATTTGGAGTTGATTGGATGACTAAAAAGTATTTTATGAACGATAGAAAATTTGAACAAGATATGTATAGGGAGAGTGTGAGCTAATGGAAGGAATTGAAAACAAAAACCTATTTGCATTAATACATAATACATCTGCGTTAAAGTCTTGTGATATAGGGTAGAAAATTTTGATCAATAATAATTTTTCTAATATAATTATTTCTTCATAAAATGCCACTCAAATATTTTTATTATGATAATGTCAATTAAGTCTTATATTGTGAGAAACTACTTTATAAAAATATCACATAATTTTAAAAGTCAATATCCTGCCTTTAGGAAGATGTGCAATCATGGGTGACATTTTGTAATAATAATAATAAAATAATATTAATAATCATTAAAAATGTTTATGCTTCTTTTAGTAAGAACACAAAATTTATGTGCCTTATTTATTATTCCTTTTTATTTTCTAATATTATAAAATAATACATTTTAATTAGATACTTTTATTCTATGAAATGTTTATCATTATACTCAAAAACGTATATTTCTGTCCCATAAATTACTATAAACAAAGGATTAAAAAAATTTAATTTTCTGATAAATTAATTTTTATGCTTTTAATTCTCTTTATAGTGGCAATCAAAATTTAAGGTAGAACCTGTTTTTGACGCTCGATAATAAAATTATTAACTAATAAAAAAAAAAAAATATATGGCTTATGCGAATTAACATAAATACTTTCACTAAAATATTAGGATAAAAGTATATCCACGTCCATTTTTTAAAATAGGGAGCTTATATACGAAGGTGACAGAGACTATCCACTTTTTTTAAAGCTATGCATGATTTTTATTAAGCAATAATGTATTAGAAGGTGCATTTGAAGAGCCTGTTACTCAGTATCCCCATTGTGCCACTGCAATTTTTAATATACATCTTTAATGGCATATATGGAATTAGCATCTCCCTCCACAAGCCCGACGACATTCCTGCCTAAAAATACATCATGCCCATCTTCGGCAAAGACAAGACACGACACTAACACTTTCAAAAGTATTATGTGGCAGTTTTAAATTTTTTCCTTGTTCTCTCCTTCTCAGAATGAAAGGAAAGACATTTCAGTATAAAGATTTATTTTGGGCATACCCTTTCCTTGCCTATCTTATTTTGGTCGTGAATGAAAATAAGAAGCATTTGCCATAATTTATCTTAATAAACGATTTCAAAGTGATAAAAAGTTTAATTTATATACGACTAAAAGAATGAATTAAGATAATAAATTCCAAAACACAATGAATTCTTTATTAAATATTTCAAAAACAACACATATTAAATCTCATTTGGGGAAAAAAAGTAAATTTTTTTTTGTTCATTTAAAAGAAGAAAAGAAAACTTAAAATAAGCATATCTTCATAACAAATGCTTTTATTTATCTCCATTGACAGCTTATTTTTTCTAGGAAATATTTTCCTATTATTGTAATAACCCGTAGGTCCAATTAGTAAAATGCGAAATGGACGCAATTTATTAAAAAAAAAACACGTCTTACAAATCCTCATTAAAATTTTTTTTCCTTTTTGCTCGAATAAGTTTAATCTACATATCATTGTTTGTTAATTACTGAGGGAAAAAATCTGAATTTTTTTTTTTTTCTAATTTTGAATGAAAATGGACTTTTAGTGTTGAGGTGTTCATTACATAATTTTTCTTTTGTTAAAATGTGCATTGTAATGTTTTAGAAAGTTTTAAGGAATTCTAATCTAAACCACGCTAATTTAATATAGTTACGGAATGGTTAATTTTTTTATTTGTTTACAAATCTGTTTATATTAAAAATGTCTTGATAACAATTGCTTTTTTAAATTTAATAACATTTACTTCTTTAATTATTTACTTATTCTTTAAATTTTCTTTATTATAAGTTGTTTTTTAAGTAAAATTGTAGGTTTTGTCCGAAAAGGAATAGCAGTTTCTCAGCTCATAACTTGATTTATAGATAGTTACGATTTATGAAAAAAAACTAAAAAGTCATGAACATAGTACAAAGAGTGGTTCGAAATTTTCAACAACATGGCCATATACTTGTCTTAAAGAATTTCATCATGGTAATATACTGTAAACGCAAAACAACTGAACTCCAGTAGCAAACCAAAAAAAAAAATGATAGTATTTCCTTCAGAAAAACATTATTTGTAACGACCAAGATCACTTTGATTTAGGGATTAAATCCGATTCCGCACTCACTACTGCGAACTGTATGCATAAATACTGTACTTCTCCAATAACTAAAGTTTTAAATTTATTCGTTATTATACTGTCATTAGAATCATTCTGTACTGGTCATCCGGTATCTAACCAATATGAAGTACTGCAGAATTTTGAATCGCCTTGTGGTATGCGTTACGAGTTCTAAGGCGATGAATTTCGACGGTAATTGCGACAGTGTCCGTGATACATTGCCTGAGTATATGAACAGCGCCAATCAGACAGCCTGCTGGATCTCTTCTTGCAACAGTTACTTTAAGTTTTACACAACGAAAGTGTTGAGGCTGGGCATCTTCATTAAATGTAGAACTGTAACTTTACGTTTTACACATCAAAAGCGTTTGATATTGATCTCAAATACAAAACACTTTAACTCATTTGCTACTAAAGCAGAAATGAATTAGATTCAGCACTATACAAGGTTGAACTGAAATGCCGACTACGTAACGTCTCCAGTGTGCCACTGCAATTTTTTAACATAAACGCATATGTGGTATTCGCATCCTTCACAAGCACAACTTAAAGACAATCCAGCTTAAAGATGCATCGTGCCCAGCTTCAGTAGAGACACGGCAGCTGTCGGATAAGCATAACCTATCGAGTTTCTAAGGGGAATCTAAGTTCGAAATCTTATACCAGGTATATAAATTTTTTTTTATTATTAACGGTTACAATAAATACTATGTAGCTAAACACAGTTACATACAAATGAAAAATTATATATAAATACTAAGTGGATTTTTTTATTATTATCATTGCAAAAAAAGTAAATCGTGTCGTATTAGAAAACATCCATGAAAATTGAAATTCGTTTTTTTTTCCTCAATTTACACTACTTAAATATATTACTGTCTTTTGAAGATAATTGATAATATTTTTCCGTTATCAAATCTTAAAAATTTAATTGAATTGTTTAAAATATAGCTATTTTTAAAATTTACTGCACAAGCTGGTTTATTAATCTTAATATTTCTGAAGATTTATTATTTTTAAAGTTGAAAAGAGTCATTCTTGCAAATATAGGCAGCCTAGCACACATAAAATACTTCTAATTGCATATAGGGAAATTTGGCAGCTGATAAATAATTGTAGAAATTTGGAATACTTAGATCTATATATTTGGATAGTGTTTTTACATAATAGAAGGGAGTTGGTTCTCATTACCGATTTGGTTAGTTTGCACCCATAAAACTTTCCAAGCTGATATTGTCATGTATCTGAAATACAACTGGTAGTTGAACGTGTTTACCAGTTTAGATAATTGAAATAGACATATAAAGAATGCTTAAAACTTGGCTTCCAGGGACTACTAAACAGTGAGTCGCATTTGGCCCAGAGATTTCTTGTCTTGTATGTTATCCATTAAGCTTCCATATCAAAAGAACAATTTTAATATTTTTTATAAGTAAAACAATAAATATTCCCTAGAAAATAACTAGATACATAGCAAGTACGAATGATGTAAAATTTAAATTGGCTTCCTATATATTCTTTTTAACTTTTTTTCCATGTATTTATCAATTAATTAGTATACTGGATTCTGAAGCTAAATTTGCAATCAAAAATACATGTTCCTACAGTTTTCTGATAAAAATCAAGTTACTTTTGTGACCATAAATGACTCGATGTTAAACATAAATGACTCCACTGAATTTACTTAAAAGAATATTCAGAATTAAGTAATTAGTTAAATTACCATTCAAAGGTTTCGAAGAAAAGGCCAAATTTTTATTACACAGCTATATAAAGCAATAATCTGTCCATTGACAATTGATTTTAACTGCAATTCATCTAAATTAACCTATTCGCGCAAAACAAAGTAGCATCAAACTAATGAAATGATTTGAAAGAATTTATCTGCAGCGTCGCCTGTAGAAAGTTGGCGAAACCAAATCTTGTTACAAAATCTGTCAGCAAACACACGAATTTGTATGAGACATTGTATGGGCAATTTAATTACACGCCATTTTTATTGCAACGAATTAATCGAACGGGAAATAAAAGGTTGGCGCGTGTTTCCACTCGATGAATGCTCAGTGATGAATCCATTGAATCGAAACTCTTTATGCTTCCAGCACTGTGGAGCCCTACGTGGAAGAGGATCGAATTAGCATTGCCGATTAGTTAGCCAAGGGAGGTTCGGTGTGTAATTGGGACTCATTCAATACAGACAATTTGATCACGGAGGAGAAACATTTAGCCAAGTATTGCTACAAGCAGGCATTCCGATGCACATAGATTTGCAAAAATTTAAACGGAATAAATGATACTAGTTTAAAAGTAACTAAAAGTAATTTAAGGGGTCTGTGTTAAAGAGTTACTTGTATAAATGCAGGCTGCTTCATTTCTAGTGATTGTAGCTTTTTATGTGTCACTTGAACAGAAAAAGAAGTTATTTCGACTGGTACAAAAAAGATTTAGATTGTCGGAGAATTTAGGGGCAATCCTGGCAAGTAATTATAACATTAACTTCTTGGATTTAAAAATAATATATGTATATATATATATATATATATATATATAGTTAAACTTAGCATCTTCATTAGTTATACCATTAATTTGAAATTGTGCTTCTATCTAATAAAACTATATTAACTGATAAAACTGAATTATATTATTGAGTTTGTTAATAATATTGGATTATATTATTGAATTTCGTTATTGAATTTGTTAACGCTTTCGTAAAGTATTTTGAGAAATTGCTTCTTAATGGAGTTCTAAGGTTGTCAAACTTTAGTAGATTCCCATGGCTGTTGAATTTGATAGTTCCTGTTGTATTCTGACCAATTTCTTGGGTTAATGAACATTGTTATGCTCCCATATGTATTCATCCAGTACAGTATGTTCACACGTGATAAATTGAAACTCATGAGCGAATTGTTGTTTTTTTTTTTTCAACTTTTTACCATAATGCTTAGTTTCTCATTTATATGTTTACGGTAAACAATCTTCATTATATAGAGCTTATTTTCATATCGGTTTATATACGAGTTTTCAACTTTAGAGAAAGCACGTTAGGCTTATGCATGAATCGGCTTGTATTCGGAAATATACACGATACATATTTATATAGTTAGTAACATATTATGGATTTTTAATTGATTTAGTCATTTTAAACTAGACAACAATTTTAAGGAGTTCAAAAATAAATGAACAATTTACACCACGCATGCTTAGATAAGCCTCATTTTAGCGTTCTACCTATACAAACCACGAACAACACGCTATTACATGGAGGACATTGCCTTTTATAAGAACTTTTTTGCATGTCGTAATAGAGAAAACCCGAAAAACTCTCTGAATATAGACGTGACAAACTATACACATGCTGTCACAATCACCATCGAGTTTTCTCGTTTTTAATTGCAACTGACACCAGCTGATTCGAACCTCAGTCCTCATTTGGGAAGGGGTCTATTTCCTACTAATTAAGAAAGCGGACAAATCTAAACGATGAAATAAAGAAAATTGTTTTACAAAAAATATTTGCTTAAAGAAATTGACAGGCTTATTGACGAATATTTAAATATAATAATAAATTTAAGAAATATTTTTAACATAATTGATAAAAACTGATATAATACAGGATTTGTTTTGATCTGCAATTTGAAAGATATATTTATCAAACCATTTTTTCAGCTTCTCTTTTTGAGATTGAAAACCAACGTTGGTTTTCAATCTTCAACGTCACCATCTTCCCCCCCTGTCTTTAATCCAGCCGAGTCCTAAAATACCGATCGCTGTTTCGGTTGTTACCTATTCACGTCACTTGACTTCGAAGCAGGCCCCGAGGCGGGAACGCGGCAGGCGGCGTGTAAAGTACGACGCAATAACTCAATTTCCAGAGAAGCGTGTGAAGTTCTGTAAGCGTCTCGTGGAAGCACACAAAACCGCCAGGAACTTTTTACGGTTCCACGGCTTCATTTCACTTTATTGACACGTGAATCAGAAACAGCGGATACGAGATTTCAATCCGCATTCCTCGCTTTCTATTTTTGGGAAAAATGCTCGGGTTCTATAGGATTTGCAAAATGGGCACGGTGGAATTCTTCTGAAAAAGTATTTCGAAAGATGAAAAGTGCCACTCACAAATATGTCAGCAGACGTCCACGTTTTATTAAAAGGAAAAGTCTACAGTATATTTTTGTAATATGTGACATTTGAATTACTTTCCTTTGAAATAGTATAACTTTTGCATTCACAAAAAAGTGGACTATATGAAATTGGAATTTATTTTGAAGCAGTTATTGTTTGCATTTACAAAATGAAATACATGACATTTGTATTTTTCTCTGAGTTAGTTCATACGAGATATATTTATATACTTGTGAAACATTATTGCTTTTCAATTGATTTAGTCTGATTAAACTAGGCAACAAATTTTTGAGGTTAAAGATTAAAAGATCAATGCGCACCTCACATGCTTAAATAAGCCTCGCTTTAGAGTCCCACCGATACATGCCTTGAACAACACGCCATTGATTGGAGGACATTGCCTTTTGAAAGGAGGCTTTTGGTTTTGTACTGACTATGGACTCGACAAACTATACACATGCTGTCACAATCACCATCGAGTCTCCTGGTTTTCACTGCAACATATACCACTTGATTCAAACCTTAGTCCTTGTGGTGGGGTCTAAATCCTCCTGACAACTAGATCAAGAATTCCACAGACATAAACAATGAAATTCAAAAAAATTGTTTTACAAAAAACATTTGCTTAAAGAAATGGATCATCATCATCATTGGCGAAACAGCCCTATCGTGGGCCGAGACCGTCTACCTACTGGTAGACATCAAGACAAGAGATGTATTTCATTTTACGGTGTAGGGTTGTCAGCTATACGCCCAATGCTCAACAGTCATATCAGACCGGGACCTACGGCTTAAAGTGGATTCCCACCTATTAGAAACATCCATCGCACCACCGGGACTCGAACCCGAAACCTGTGGTACCGAGTGTCAGAGAGCTAGCCACTCGGCCATACAGGCCCAAAGAAATTGTTCAAATAAATAAGTCGATTAAATAAAAAAATACAAATTTATTTATGAATATTTAAATATAATAATTATTTTAGATGACTCGAGAAATCTAATACATTACAGCATATGTTTGGATCCTTCTTCTGGGATTTTAACGGCATATTTACCAAACTATTTCAACTGCAGTTTCTCTTTTTTTTGAGATTGAAAAGCACTGGCGTAAACAATCTCCCATGTCATGGTGTCCCCCTGTCTTTAATCCAGCCGGAGTCCTAAAATACCGAGAGCTGTTTCAGTGGTTACCTGTTCACTTCACTTCGAAGCAGACACCGAGGCGGGAAGGCGGTAGGCGGCGTGTAAAGTGTGACGCAAGAAATCAATTTCCAGGGAAGTCTGTGAGCGTCACGTGGAAGTACACAAAACCGCCGGGAACTTTTTTTTTTATGGTTCCACGGCTCCATTTCACTTTATTGACACGTGAATCAGAAACAGCGGATGCGAGATTTCAATCCGCATTCCTCGCTTTCTACTTTTGATGGAAAAGCTCGGGTTCTTAGGCGTTCTTTAGGATTTGCAATATGAGCGAAATTTTTTTCTTGAGGCATGTTTAAATAATATACAAATGAGAAATACATGAAATTGGAATTTTCCGGTGGAATTCTTCTAAAAAAAAAAAGTATTTCGAAAGATCAAAAGTGCCACTCACAAATATGTCGGCAGACGTCCACGTTTTATTAAAAGGAAAAGCCTACAGTATATTTTTGTAATACGTGACATTTGAATTACTTTCCTTTGAAATAGTTTATCGCTTGCATTTACAAAATGAAATTGAAATTACTTTCTTTTTAAGTAATTTATCATAAATGAAATACTTGGAATTATACATTTACAAAATGAAATACTTGAAATTATACATTTACAAAATGAAACACTTGAAATTATACATTTACAAAATGAAATACTTGAAATTAGAATTTCTTTTTTTCTGGTGGAAGTTTCATGTTTAAATAATATACAAATGAAATAAAAAGGAAACACATGAACGTTTTTTTTTTGGGCTTCAGATAATTAATCATTTGCGTTCACAAAATGAAATACATGAAATTGGATTTTTTTCCTTAAAGTAGTTTAACGTTTGTATGTTTTGGTAACGTAACTGGGTTGACAAAATGAAATCATGAAATTGGAATTTTTTTCTTGAAATAGTTTATTGCTTGCATTTACAAAATGAAACACATGAAATCGAAATTTTTTTCTTGAGGCATGTTTACATAATATACAAATGAAATACATGAAATTGGAATTTTTTCCTTAAAGTAGTTTAACGTTTGTATGTTTTGGTAACGTAACGTTAAGAAAAATGAAATGCATGAAATTGGAATTTTTTTCTTGAAATACTTTTATTGCTTTGCATTTACAAAATGAAACCGAAATTTTTTTCTTGAGGCATGTTTAAATAATATACAAATGAAATACATGAAATTGGAATTTTTTCCTTAAAGTAGTTTAACGTTTGTATGATTTGGTAACGTAACGTTGACAAAATGAAATCATGAAATTGGAATTTTTTTCTTGAGGCATGTTTAAATAATATACAAATGAAATACATGAAATTGGAATTTTTTTTCCTTAAAGTAGTTTAACGTTTGTAAGTTTTGGTAACGTAACGTTGACAAAATGAAATGCATGAAATCGGAAGTTTAACGTTTTTTTTTTCCTTGAGATAATTTATCGTTTGCATTCACAAAATGAAATACATGAAATCGGATCTTTTTTTTCTTGAGGAAGTTTCACATTTGTATCTACAAATTGAAAATAGAATTACATTCTTTTGAAGTAATTTATAGTAAATGAAATAGATGAAATTAGAATTTTTTTTTTCCATTAAGTAGTTTATCGTTTGCATTTAATTCGTGCAATTCGTCTTTTAAGTAATCATAGTAACTGGAATAAGTTTTATTAGTAATGAGTTTTAATCAATGATGATGAGTAAACGTAAATCATATATTAATCAGTGATAAGGAATCATAAATTCTATGCTAATAAGTAGTCATCATCAGTGATTGCCAATCAATAATAACATGTTTATCAATTATCATAAGACATAAGTTTTAATGAGGGACGTTCAGCAACCATAAATCATAATATTTGTGTAATCATCATCATTAATTGAAATTCAATAATTAATCAATGATAATCAGTAATCATAAATCATCATCATTAATTGAAATTCAATAATTAATCAATGATAATCAGTAATCATAAATCATCATCATCATTGATTGAAACTCAATAAGTAATCAATGATAATCAGCAATTGTAAATCATTTGTTTATTAGACAGGATCCAAGAATCATCTATTAACCAGTCATTATCTGCGGTCAAAAATTATCTATTAATCAGTGATGAACAATTATTATTTATTTATTAATGAATAATCATGATCAGTAATTGATAACAAGTAATAATTATCTTTTAGTTACCATCACTCCTTAGTTTTAATCAGAGATATTCAATATCTCTGATTAAAATATCTTAATGATCTATTTAAATATTCTCTATTTTTAAATTATCTATTAATTAATATTCAACATTCATAAATATTATTGTTTGATGATAAGCATTGATTATTATTGCTGACAATTAATTAATAGATTATTTATAGTTACGATTTAAAAAATTACAATTTCGTACGGTTATAAACATTTTATTTAAAAAAAAAAAAAAATGCTCTTTAAAGATCAATTACACTCGTGTATTATTCAGTAATAATGAACAATTATAAAGCATGTATAAATCAGTAATCATCATTGATTGATCATTGATTGGTTAGAATTAACCGTAATGAATGAAAACCGCAATAAAGCAATTGCTTCAATGGCTCCAATTTTCTAAATTCAACTGCTAGATAAATAAGGTGTCCTCACGAACTTTGCTCATTACTAAATCCAATTTGGAAATCCCTGGACATTTCCTTAGCACTAAGGTAACTTTTCGAAAGCCAACTATTTTTTTTTTCCCCCTTAGACTTCTTCGTTAAGCTCAAGACATACCAAATGAAGGGAACTTTTTTAATGGTTTGAGAACGAGAATTGAGCTAATTCGTCGAAGCAATTTAATTCATGGTGACATTTAGGTAACTGTATCCTGACAAGCAATTACTGTTGTTAATATTTTTGCTGAATTGGTCATTTATTTAACCAGATGCTTTCGTCATTACATAACTGTCATTAAAAGACACAAATAGACAATAAAATAAAATAAAAATAATAACTTTTAAATTAATTTAATTAAAAATTATGTTTAAGTTACATTTAATCTAATAAAACATCTACATTTTAAACTTAGAAAAACTATTGAAATACTTCTGTGATAGTTTTTATTTAAAATGATATCTTGGTAGATATCTTATTTAAGCCAATAATGATAAAAAAAAAATTGAAGTTTTGTCAAAAAATATTGTTAATGGTTAAAAAGTTTTTAATGTTATTAAAAAAGCGTTTCACACAAATTTTAAAAATAAAAATGTTACATTTCTAATGTTTTAAAAAAAAGCTTTTGAAAAATCTGTATTATTAATAGATTTATGCTATTTAAAACTCAGTTAAAAATTATAGTGATATTTCAGGAGTTCCTATTTTATATCTCTATAGGCACACAAAAATTTTGTTGTGAAACCTTTCATATTGAAAATATTTTTGAATGAATATTAATTTTACAATTACTTTGAGTGAAACATCAATATCCAAAAAATATACTTGTGTTAATTTTTTGAACAGCAATTGTAAACAAATAATTTTTAAATGTTCAAGAAAAGTCATTACTTTAGTGTGTTTTAAAAAGAGATTTACTCGACTCGTGGCTCAGTGTCAAAGTGCGCCTCCGGTGAGAAATAGGGCTGAGGTTCAACCCGCTGGCTGTTTTGTTGTAGACATTGATTTAAAAAAAGAAGAGTCTCGATGGTGTTTCCTCCTTCCACACGAGAACACATGGATTCATGGACATGGTCTAATGTTGCTGTCGGCTAAATGGGATAAGAAACAAAAATATTTTGGACACAATATTAAATTCGCATTAATTCGTGAGACAGCTGAATAAACATTTATATACAGTCCGGCTACAGTTAACGTGGAATGGTAAACATCCGGTTTAACAGCGGAAATGGATGAATCCATTACTTGTTGGGAGGGGAGAGAGGCAGTCAGATATATGCTGCGTAAAGATACTTTTAAAGAAGTGGTCCTCGGAGTGGTCTTTTGAGTTTAGGGAATAGCCAGAAGTCGCACGGTGTGAATACGGTGATTGGGGAACGATATGGATTTCATTTTTGGCGAAACAATCATGAAGAATCAATGCAGTGGGAGATGGCGCATGTATTTTTGATACCAATCGAGATCTGGCGCATTTGAGACCCAAAATGGAATTGACCAATCCTTTTGAAATCCCAACATCATCAACAAGGCCTGTAATTGCAAATCGACAGTTTGTAAGCACCAAATCGTCTTCAACGTGGTCTCTGCCTTATTTGAACTGTTTATACCACTTCTAAACATTTATTTCCGATACATGAATGCTCACCGAATGCCTTCTGCAATATTCTATACTCAATTCAGTTCTTTATTCAATTAATTCAGATATTTCAAAAATTGCCGAAATCGATTTTAGCGTCTCACAAAGCCAAGCATAACTGAAACACTAATGAATATTTTGACTGTCAAATTTCACACAGATGTCAAGGACAGTGCCAGCAACCTAAACAAGAAAAAAATTGGAATTTCATAAGCCCCGGGAATTGAAAATTGGTTTTATTTTTTGGACACAGTAGTATAGATTTACGTAAATATTGGCTTGATAAAAATTGTTTTAACGAAGTTGATTAATTTGCATTTCTAATCATTAACCTAACAATGACCTTGTAGTCGATATTTTCCTAATTACTAATCAAGAATTAAGTGGATAAAAGTGATAGACATAATAATTATTTTCGTCTTTAAATATATTTAGTACGAATACACTGCTAAAGCTACGTAAAAATCCCTCGCATGAGTTACGGATAACAAATCATTGTCATTTATTAGCACTATACAATAAAGTACAAAGAACAAAGTAAAAGTAATAAGCTTCCCAATGTTAGTTTCGTAATTTACTCAGTTATTTTATCGATTCTGAGTAAAGAAATATAACAAATTGCCGTATAATAAATTTAATGATTTCTTGCAGTTGGAATTAAAGTGTTACAAAAGTAAAGTGTTACAAAGTACTTTTAAAATTTAATGCAAATTTATTTAAATTATAAATGGCTTGGCATAATTTATTTTTAAGCTCATGTTACAAAATGTTAAGTATTATAATTGATGTAAACCACTTCGAATTGTATCAGAATATATATATATACACATTAATTGTATCATATATATATAACAAATGGACTGAAAAGTTCGTAGGCTGACACATAGATGGCGCTACTAGTATTAAATCCATATTACTTTTAGTTAGCCCTAACCTTCAAAAGACACATGTATAAATTTGACAGCTGTTGCACTATTAGTATGTGAGTTTTTACCATTTTTAGTGTTCATCACGTGCAGTAGACTCGGCTGACTGTTGATTGGACTCCGGTGTGAAATGATGGAGCCATCTTTCATCCATTGTCACATATCGACGCAAAAATTCGGGTTTATTACGATTGAACAGCTCCAAACACTGCTTAGAATCATCAATTCGTTGTTGTTTTTGGTCGATTGTGAGCTCTGCGTGGCACCCACTTTGAACACCAACTTCGTATATCCAAATATTCATATGTCCAACACGTTCCTTTGATATCTTTAGGTCTCAGCTATCTCAAACTACTTCACTTTACGGTTATCAGAAATTATTTTGTGGACTTTTGATGTTTTCGTCGGTAACAGTCTTTTTGGGGTGTCCACTGCGTGCATCGCCCTCGGTGCTCATTTCCCCTCATTTAAATTTAGCAAACCACTTCTCTACAGTTGATTTTCCTAGTGCAAAGTCCGAATAATGTTTATCAAGCCACGCCTTGGCTTCAATAGTATTTTATTTCGCCAAAAAGCAATGCTTTATTAAACACACGAAATTCCTTTTTATCCATTTTTTCAAACTAACAAAAGTTGCTTCGCTAAAAATGCTATACCTCACATACTAATAGTGCAACATCTGTCAAATTTATACGCGTGTCTTTGTTATATATATAAAATGTATTAATAATCTGATTTTGAATATAGATATTTCTAAATAGGCTTTGGATTTTATTTTTCCTCTACCATAATATTTCGTTTTCAATATCAGTTTTGAGCTTTGTGTCACATTTCTGTCAGAATATTCGAAACTTCCAACCGTTTCTTTCGACTGAATTATATGCTATTTATTCGTCAACAGGGTCACCTATCTTTTCAAAGAGATCTCCCGTCAACTCTTCGATTTTGAAGCTGCCTTGAAGAGAATATTTTACTTTACTTAACTCCACACCTCATCCCAAGAAATGTAGCCCTTTACAGGTCGGCCATGTAGCCATGTAGGCCATGTAAGCCTTTTACCAGTTAGAAAGGTGAGGGTGGTAAAAAAATAAAAGCTTGCATTTAGAGATATACATGAGTATATTGAGTTACAATGAGGTATACTATGGTAATTAACATAACAGCAACTATGAAACTAATTAACATAACAGCAACTATGAAACTAATTAACATAAGCATATATGAAACGAGAAGTATACAATGTAGAAGGAATAAAACAATGGTGTTAACCTGTGATAAAAGTATGGCATGGTATACAAAATATTATGCCTGCTTTTGTTCTATGAAGAATGAAATAGTTTTGTTGAGAGTGAAACCAGAGAGTTCAATTTGTATTTCTTGGTTTCAATGGCTTCTTGGTATAATGAAATATTCAATTTCTATTATAAAAGGTCATTAATTTGATGATTCACCATCTAGTCTATGGGTTGTAAATCATGTCTTTGGCGTTGTAAAAAAAAAGCTGAGAAGGGATTGTAAGATGCAATGATTCAGTAAGAAGAAGAAGTTGCATAATGGAATAATTATCCAGTTTCTCCACAGGATTAGAAGTTAAACGTGTATTATGAGAGGTTGAATCTTTTGGAAAGAATCTAGCTTCAATTGTAGTCCTTGTTTCAGTACGTAAGAAACTCGATGGAGACTGCAATAAAGTGTGTCAAACGTGCTCCACACGAATTAGAATGGTTCCAGGAGTTCGGATATTCTCCCATAAAATGCTAAAATGTAAGATAAGTCCTCTAAAAGTCATTGGGATTACTATTAGCGATCCTAAAGTTTTCTTACCGTACATAAGCGAGACATGTGGTCCACCGTGTTTCTACAACAACTATCAATAATGACACAAATTGGTATAATTTCAAACTGTGTTTGATTAAAATTTTTTATTTCTTTAAAAAAAATATTTTATTCGAACTTTATGTACTACTGCTCCCAAAAATTAAGACCAATATTTATTTTTTTTTTCAAAAATTCTATTTTTTTTCCAAATTTATTTCATCGCCTTCAAAGTAATCCCCTCACTTACACAATGACAGACACAATGCACTCAATGCCACACACAATGCACTCATGCCAACACACAATGACACACAATGCACAATGCACTCATGGACACAATGCACTCATGCCAACGTTTTTTCCAATCCTCAATGCATGCTAAGAAGTCATTGTCCGGGATTGCCTTCAAGGCTCTAGCTGATTTACGTTGAATCTCTTCAATCGACTCAAAACGGTGTCCTCGGAGTGGTTTTTGAGTTTAGGGAATAGCCAGAAATCGCACGGTACTAAATCAGATGAATACGATGGTTGTGGAACGATATGGGTTTCGTTTTTGGCAAAAGAGTCATGAAGAATCAATGCAGTGTGAGCTGGCGCATTATCGTGATACAAAAACCAAGATATTTTTTCCTTTTTCCTCTTTTTGCAAATAGCTTCACGCAAGCGACATATAACACTTAAATAATATTCCTTATTGGCAGTTTGACCCAGTGGAAAGAATTCATAATGCACTATACTGCGATAATCGAAGAAAACAGTCAACATGACCTTGATTTTTGAGCGACTTTGGCGTGCTCCTTTAGGTTTTGCTTCACCTTTGTCACGATATTCGCTCGATTGATCGATTGTTTCCGGGTCGTAAGCATAAATCCGAGTCTCACCTCCAGTTATGATGCATTTCAACTTGTCCTGATAGTTAGAAAGCATTGTTTCACACACTTCAAAGCGATGATGCTGTTCCAAAAATTCAGTGTTTTCGGTACCAATCGAGATTTGCAGCATTTGAGGCACAAAACATCGTTTAAAACTTAATTGACCCATCCTTTGAAATTCCAACATCATCAGCAAGGTCTCTAATTGTAAATAGATGGTTTGCAAGCACCAAATATTTAATTTTTCTGACGTGAGCTTCATCGGTTGCGGTTGATGGTCGACCAGTGGTCTCTTTGTCTTCAACGCGTTCTCTGCCTTCTTTAAATTGTTTATACCACTTCTAAACGTTTCTTTCTGATATAGTAATGTTCACCGAATGCCTTCTGCAACATTCTTTACATTTCCGTAAACGAAATTGAACGCAAGTAATTGCTTAATTAATTCAGGCGTTTCAAATATCGCCAGAATCAGTTTTAGCCATACGCAATCACAAAGCCAAGCGTAACTCCAACACTAATGAATATATTGACGTGAAATTTCCAGCTCCGGGAATTTTAAATTGAATTTTTATTGTGACTTTTTAGACACAGTAGTATTTAGTCATCTCACATGAACTGCAAATTCTATTTGATCAATGTTCGATCGTTCTTTCTTCTTTAAACATCCTCTGTGGTGACAGCTGGACGCTTCTTGCTGGTTACGGGGAACATGATGTCCATTATCCTTTTGAGGATGGGCAGAATAATGGGTGAAGGAGAAGTTTATTGCAAGGTTAGTTTTTGTTTTCTTACTTTATTTGGTGAAGAAAATGAAAACAAGTAACATATAAAAAAATTTTAAAGTCAATTCCTACTTTTTTTTTTTACTATATTGCAGAAAGGTTGAAATTTTCCTCTTTCCTCTGGCTCCATCTATTTAGTAGATACATGCAACTTAAATCTAAAAAAAACCAAAATTAATTAATTAATTTCATTAATGAGTTAATATTTGAAAAACTGTATTAACATCAAGTTTAAAAAATGTATTTGAACTGGAGTGGATCAATAAAAAGTATTTTAAGAACGATTGAAAATTTCAACACGATATATATATATATAGGGAGAGTGTGAACTAATAGTAGGAATAGAAAAAGAAAAACATACCATTAATTGAGTAACAAAGGATGCGAAACGTTTGTTAAATTCATTTTTTAAATCTCATAAAAGCAACAATATTAAAATTAATTATCTTGCTACAAAAAAAAATTTGAAATCTATTTAAAATCTGTAGTAAAAAGTATCATCATTTTGAAACCTTTGATTTAAAAGAGAAAAAAATTCCCATTTACCTGCTAAAAATGTTTTATCTTCATCATCTTTAATTTAACTTAAGGACTATATTTTTAAATAATTTAGCATTCATATTTTATGCTTTTTTATTTGAGATGAAACATTGTTGACGATTATTAAATTATTCAATGCTTTTAATTCACTTTTTTTAATGTACACAGATTGTTGATAGGATTTTTTTATTATACTGCTTTTAACGTCATTTTATTCTCAAAAATAATAATTAAAAAAAACTTACAAGAAGACTCCTCTATTAATTAGTTACTGCGTAAATTTCATTGATAAATGTTAAAATGCCATCGAAAAATAACTAATATAATGTATATATATATAAGCTAGTTTCAATGGGCTCTGTTGGATAAATAAATAAAAGAAGAACTGCCTATTTTCTTTAGTGCTGATTTAAAAAAATAACTATTTATTCAGACGTTGAAAAGGGAAATATTTTTTTTTTACAGGCAAAACGGCCGATTTATCATTGGGAATTAATTTTCATTAAATAAATAAATAAACCAGATAGTTTATTACAAGGTATTCATTTTCTTAAAAACTAGTGAGACAAAACTATAAGAAAAAGAATTTATTTACTAAAGTAGACGCTTATTTCATTATTAAATAAATCGTGTTAATAGGATGTTATCTGTTTTCAGAAATAGTCTATAATTAAATATGTTCATTACCCTTTTTTCTTTAAAATTGGTTGGTTTTTCAATTTTTATATATTTTTTGATGGCATTGTTTGATTTTGAATGCATTGTTCGAGTCTTCTGTAATCAAGTCGGTGGGATCCAAATTAACTGTAATTGTGACACAAATGAAAAATAATTTAAATATTTAACCATTTAGAAATCATGTATTGCAATGAAATTCATATACAGTCTGAGTAAAAACTTTAAGGCAAGTAGACATTTTTGAGAAAATGGAAACATTTAAAATGAGGAATTAAAATACCATTTGATTGATAATTATTGAGCTTAAATAAAAGTAAAAAGTAAGAAAAATTAATTTGCAAATATTTTATTATTAGAAAATATTACAAAACACACAGATGAATATTTGAGCCTGAGTAAAAACTTTAAGGCCAACATAGAAAATAACATATAAGGAAAAAATTACAAATTCTTTGATGGTTGTGTAGGAGCCATTACTTGAATTACTTCAAATATTCTTGTTTTCATGGATGAAACGAGTTTTTGACAAAGGGTGGGGTCGGTTTTATACCATTCATCTTCGATAGTAGATTTAAGCTCTGTTGTTGATGTAAAATGTCTCCCATTTGCATAAACTCTTCTTGCTAAGTCAGCCCAAAGGTTCTCGATTGGGTTGAGGTCAGGGTGATCTAGCTGGCCATTTCACAGTTTCAACATTATTTGACTTGGAACCAATTTTTTGTGATGTTACTCGAATGGATCGGTGCATTGTCTTGCTGATATTTCCAATTTTCTCCAGCAAGACATTCAGCATTTGGCAAAAGATGATTTGTTAGGACATTTTGGTATCCTTGTGAATTCATTCTACCTGAAACGAATGCAATTGAGCCACACCATTGTAAGAAAAACAGCCCCAAGTCATAACAGACCCTCCACCTAATTGGCGCTTGGAAAATATTTCTTTTTCATTTCTTATATCATGCCAGTAGAAATTCCAGCCCTCTGGTCCATAAAAATTCCATTTTTTCGTCAGAAAAATAATTTCTATTCATTGGTTGTCCCAGGTCATGACTTTCTGGCCAAAGTTCAAACGCTCTATTTTTTTCTCTGCAGTAACTGAAGCTTAGTCAATTTTGCTGTATAAGTGTACCTTCCAGACCTTCTAATTGTGTTATAAATCGTTTTTTGACAAACTTTAAACCTGTCGTCGGAATTAGTTTCCTGGTTGAGTACTTTCCAGTAGATGCAAGTTGGCAAACTCTTCTTTTTATCACGCGAGGACAAAGCTTTAGGTCTTCCCCCAATATTCTTTTTACCATAATTGTCTTTCAATTTAAAAAAAAATTGTTGACTACAGTCTTTGATCTTCCTATCTTTATCGCAATAGCACGACTACTCATTCCTGTTGAAGACAAAGCTTCTATCTGTCTCTTTCACGATCAGTTAACTTATTACTCTTCGCCATCTTCACAAAGATCACCGATACTTCGAAGAAAACGAATGACAAATATGAAAATTGCAGCGTTGTCACAAACTAGTAGTTGCAAATTGTAATTACACGATTATATTATATTTATTTTTAAAAAATGACTCAGTGGCCTTAAAGTTTTTACTCAGGCAGAAATACTAACTTTGTAAATAACCACATGTTTCTCATAATTATGTATTTACAAATTATGTTTATAGCATTTATTTCTTATGAAGGAACTTTAATAATTAATATTATTTGAATCCCTTTTTATTTCATTTTACATTTTCTCAAAAATTTTTACTGGCTTTAAAGTTTTTACTCAGGCTGTATAAGATAACAGCATGATTATAATTAACTAGCAGGACCCGGCATACGTTGTCCAGCCAAAAATAATGCCTTTAGAAAATTACATATCTTGAATATATTCTCCATGTTCCAATATATGTCCATACTAATTTTCATGGAAATCTTTTGAACGGTATATAAGGTGAAAAGCTGCAGCAGCATCTGATGGTAAGTAACAATAAAGTTTATAGAACCATCATTTGAACAAAAATATTATTTGACAAACCTTCATATGTGGGTGCTGAATTTAAGTAAATTAATTATTTTTTATCTGTCAAAAACTTTTTCGTTAATGTTATTTTTACATTACCTGTACATTTCGAGGTTTTAATTTAAATATTTTATGAAATAGTTTTCGTTTAATTTCAAAATGTTCCTATTTAATCTAAATAAATAAGCTACATTGATTTCCAATCGATCTTAAAAGATAACAAAATATTTAATGAATTATTATATGTGTTGAATAAATTATTGCAGCTTGGCATTTGAAGTTAGAAATTTAATCTTAATAAACAATGTAAAGTGTCCTAAATTAATAACCGATTTGGAAAGTACTGTCATTTTTTTAAATAGCATAAGGCAAACTGATTTAAACAGAGATTAATTCAATGTTTATTTAATAATTTAAACAACTGAGCATTGTTAACACAATTATTATCAGGCATTTTCTAATGACAGAGAAATATTAAATGCAAAACAAATCTTTTTATAGCACAATTAGTGTCAAATTACTGGAGTTTGTGGAAAATCTTTCTCTATAAAAATTATATCTTCTTTTGAAAATTCTCTGATCATTAACGGACTAAAGCAACATGTGTCATCTGCTGATAAAAAAAATAAATATCAAACTCAGAATTTGTTTTTGATTTTCTTCTTTCTTTTTGCCGTTTCTGGATGTTTACAATGTTTACAACTTCGTAGTTTTCAATTGTTAATTATCGTATTTTTGGACTTTTTTAAAGTCACTATTCGATGAGAGTTTAAAAAAAAGAATACTTGACACTTTAAAAGACACATAAGGGAAAGAAAAATCGGTTTTCAAAGTGGAAGGATTTAGTTGATCAATAAAATTTGGTTTTCAAGTATCTTTCAAGTCTTACACATTACTTTTATGTTTTGTCGTTATATTAAGCATTATTGATTTCAAAAAACACAAAAATATTATATATAGTAATTAGAAAGTAATGATGTGATTTTTTAATTAAGTTTTATTCATTTAAAGGCAAAAATAATATAAAATGTAGGAGATACATTCAATAAAAATATATTTGTATTACTTATTTACATGTGACTTTTAATATTTTAAAAATTTTTACAGATTATAAATATTCTTCCAAATCATTTCCACTCGAACTGAATCAAATATAACTTGTCGAAACTCAAATGCATATATTTTTATGTTAGATAGTTCGCAAAAGTGGGTAACAGATACTGAAACGTTTAAAATCGAAATGTGTTGTTTTTATTGTTCCAGTATGCATAATATTTCACAAGGAAGCGCTGTCTGCTGGTTGCTGGAAGGTCTGTATTTTCTGAAAACGTGGTACATTATTCAAGCCTAAGTACTTCCTTTTGCAAAGTCATCATATTTATTAACCAACACTATAATAAATCTTCCATTATAAGGTAAATAGATTTCACCGAGTTTCGTTAGATATATCATCCTAGATTGGGAAAATTTTTTAAAACAGTAAACTCAAGACACAAAGAAAATCCAATTAACGAATTGCAAGTATGTAGTTATAAAGTTTTTAATTCTATCGCAAAAAAATCAGAGAAAATTCAACAGAATGAAGAACAATACTAGAAAATGAAACACAGTGGAAGAGAATGAAAGTGATCCAAGATAATGAATCGATGTAAGATAGTGAAGAATACGAGAGAAATGAATCTTACTACAAGTAATTGAAGTAGGATACCTGAGATGCTAATATGATGCCAGAGAATGAATCAGAATGTAAGTGAATGCATCCTACTACGAGAAATTGTAGTAGGATACCTGAAATTCTAGTATGATACCAGAGAATGAATCCTACTACAAGAAATTGTAGTACGATACCTTGAAATTCTAGCATGATACCCAGAGAATGAAACCTACTACAAGAAATTTTGTTGGATACCTGAAATTCTAGCATGATAAGAGAATGAATCGCGATGTAAGAGAATGAATCCTACTACAAGAAATTGTAGCAGGATACTTGAGATTCTAACATGATGCGAGTGAGAGAATAAAGCACAATGCAAGAGAATGAAGTAAGATACTAAATAATCGATTATGACAAGAATAAAAATGCTTAATGGAATATGAGAAGAATGAAACTAGATAATGGATTATGACAAAGACGGCACAAGAATATTAAGCTTGATATCCTATAACACACAAAAATAATTTTGATTTCTTTCCGTTTACAGTGATTATGAAGCTAATAACCTTTTCTTTTCTGGTTTATCCAATCCATAAAATGTTATCTAAAGATGGTGAAAACAAATCATAATTTAGTTAATGTCGTTTCGTCTGTACCCTGAACTCTAAACCACCATTAGTTTGTTTTTATAGCTGCCGGATCAGAAAGAGATTCGTTGGCATGTAATGCATAAAGCAATAGGTTATGCCCCATACATAAACATTTTTGTAAAATGAGATCAATCGATAGCAATCTTTATTAAAGATATGTGATTCATAATAATATCGTTGTTGAATATATTTACACTTCATTTCATAAATATATACTTTTAATCTACTCTTAGCGGTCATAGTTAAGAGTGGGTGGTACAAGGGTGGAAGAAGGCATTTACCTGATTCGTGAAATAAGTCTAGAGATAAACCGCTTCGGCAGAAGTCGGCATGGTGGCGGACATGTAAGACCATTAACTTTACTCTCTCCTCACAAAAAAGAAATGATTTCTTTAATTTATTGTCCCAGATAGTACTATATACGTTTATAATATAGTATACATTATTAACTATAAAAACAATCTAAGCAATCTAAAAACTCTTATAAGAGTCTTTCCTTCTTGTACTATTGTCAATGGTAACTTTCCATTACATTAATAAAGCCAAGTAATTCTTGAAGGATAGTCACTAAAAAGGAGTTTGGTAATTCCTACATAAAAACAAAAGGAAGCAAATCTAATTTTCTTTCCATTTATCAATGCATGTGCTGTCAAGAAAGTTCCCGACTTTCAATCTTCATTGTAGTGAGACACTGATGTGTATGGACAACATTTTTGTCTGGCTGGCGCATTGAAAACATGAGTGGAATGCTAATAGAGGTATGATTTTCACCGCATTCTCAGAGAAAAAGAGAACCTTTTAAAAATAATTGAAATCAACTAAATAACCATTGATTTCCGATTTTAGACATCTAAAATTGCAATGTAATTAAATTTATTGGGTCTAGAGCGGCTCGGTGGATGACATATTATATTTTCGAACTACATAATACTTAATTCGGAACATGACAAAGGGTTATCTAACCTAAAATCCCCATCATTTATGTCTTATTATGGACATTAATTCCGTAATGTCCCTTAGTCATGATCGATATTGCCTTTGGGTGTGTTCGTTGCAAATCGCTTGACAAATTTTGATATAGTGTAGCAGGCACATTGTAAATATATGCCCATAATTCCAAAACAATAACTAGATTAATTTATTAACTATAATTTTAATTCAATACAAATAATGAATAAAAATAATTTAATGAAAAAGGCGAATTATAGTAGATAGGCCTTTTAACTAGGCCTTGACAATTTCTTATGAAGCAACTTATGAACTTCTTTGAAACTTCTTAAGTAAATACAATTCAAAATAATTCCTTTATTATTATATTTGAAGTCCTTTATTATTTTTATGTTTTTACCATATATTATAAACTATCTTTGTATCTTTCTTGCCATATTTTGTGCTATTCGTACTGTTTGATGTAATTAACTGACATCTGCTGGAGATATTTTTTACTGCGTATAAGTCTTACTTAGATTTGGCATCCTACGCTTTTTTAGCACTACTTATGTCATCTTAAAATTGAATTCCTAATCTAGTGGCAATTTTGCAGAATTGTAAATGTTCTCACATTGCAGATCTCTTGTTTATTTTGACTTTTACCATGTTCATTTCCTCCCATTGTGCCTGGAGGCCTTATTTATATTGTAAAATTTCCGTTTTATTCTGTTATTAATAAGAGCTGTCAAAATTGTTTCTTAATTTTCTATCAAAATACGTGTAGCTTAGCCATATACTTCATAGTGATGCACTGAATCAGTTGAAAATTTTCTGTTCAATGTCAACAGGAAAAATTCATACAGTACAGCATGGAATTCATGCAGTGAAACAACGAGATGTATGGAAATAACAATGAGAATAACATTCATCTCTTGATGTAAAATCGAATACAAATTGCATTGCCAAAATAATCTATGTGTTTTTATTTTATATTCTATCTTCTGACACTTAGATTTCATGTCTTGAAAGTTCCTTTTACTGCACTTTCCGATATTAGAATTTAGAGATTCGAGAGTTTCAAGAGTTTCTATCGAGAGTTTCTGTCGAGAGAACTGTCGTGAGTTTTAAGAATTTCTATCCTATAAATTTATTTTATCTATTTTATTATTGCATAATTCTCATATGATAAGTATAAAAAAGACGGATATCTGTTTATTGTTAATAACTAATAATATAATATATTAAAAAGTAATATATAATGTAAAAGGTTACTTCTAATATAGTATAAAAAAATCTGTACCAATATATAAACCAAGCAAATCATAACCAAAACAGCCACTTTTTACCTTTATCAGAATACCCCCTATTACTCAATATAATTCGTGAAAAATTTGATTTTTTTAAATGAAACTAGTGGAAATAGAATTTAATAACCTATTTTATAACATTTAAAAACGATAATTTCACTTAATATGATACCTACATTTATTTATTAGAATATTTATAATGTGGGATTTTTGTCTGCCCTATTTTCTTGGATTATATGTTTTATAAACCGTTTATATAACTAAATGATGTGCATTATGATTGTAACGTGTTATCACCATTATAAAAAAAATGTTCAAACCAATATTCGGGTGCGAAACTCTCTGTCTACAATTATTAAATTATCCATACAATAAACAAATCTTGTTAACATGTCAACATAATGAAGTCATCAACTAACCTAAGTCATTCCATTCAAAAAGAAACAAAACGAACAGAAATAAAGAATGCTTATTGATTAGAGTTGTCACAATGGCTGTAGGCTTTCATTACGAATTTGAGTGGAAATGCATTCTGACATTTTATTTCCCATTCTATTCAATTAGCCTGTACAGCATGAGCAACAGTAATTAAATCTCATACGCGATGATTACATTGTATTTCATTACCAGTTTTGTCACAAGTATTTGTTTACTTCTTTCCAGGTATAATGGTATCAATGGGACAACGTATTTTTACCAATAAAGCTTATATTGATTCTATTTAGTCGTGTAATCGTTATTTTATTAGCATTCTATTTTCTTAACATTTTCATAAGAGAAGTGCAGTAAATTATAAGCTTTATTATAAGGTATACGTGTTAAAATTATCCAAAAGTAATGGATTATAAAGAACTGCGCATTATTAGACTTAATCGATTAAGAGCTTTATCCAAGTAAAACGTATCTCCAGTATTAGGATCTCCTATTAGTATCATTTTGGAACACTACCATTTAATTTGCAAAAAAAAAAAAAAAAAAAATCTTAATTCTGAACCAAAACTAGTTATTTGAGTTACATTGTATTATTATATAGAAAACACGAGTTAATTCGTGATAATATCTTGAAATAGACTTTCTATCGCGATTTCAAAGTTTTTTATACAGACATTGGATAATTACCAAGAAATGTGTGAAGAGCTGAGTGGTATGGATTGCTTATGATCGCTTGCATTTATTTTCTGTTATTGTTTTCAAATGAATCAAAGTGAAGACATTTCTATGGCAAACAGCAGTAACGAATATCAGATCACATCAAGTCTTGAAATCTCTGGCGATGAATCGCTTGACTACATTTCTAATTTTAACGCGCAATCTGAGTGGCTCAAATTATACTTGAATTTTTATAATGAAAATTAAATTAAAAAAAGAGAAATGATTATTGACCGTAAATCTAAAGATGAATATTTTTGATTTTTAAAAAAAAATTTGTTCTGAAATAAAATATTTGAAAAAAAAAAAAGCTGACGTTTTTAAAATGGTTAAAAATTGAAACTCACATATTTATTTATTTATTTATTATTTTTTTTTGCAGAAAATTAACATGACTACAATAAAATTGTATTATGCATATGTCCAAACTGTAATTGCCATTTTTCAAACGTTTAATAGTGTCTCAAGTGGTATTAGCTCGAATGCATGAATACGCTTTTTTTCATATCATTTTCAGCATTTCTGCTCATACACAAAAATATTTCTAAAGCCCTAAGACAAATGTCCTATGGCTTCATGTTCAGTGATTTAAGAGGCTTAACATTGTGATTTTTCCTTCCGATTCAGGAAGGTTCTTATTCAAAAACTTGGCAACATCTTCATGAAATTGTTATGAAGTGCCTTTCCTTTTTTTTGAAAAATGAAATCTAAAAGAATTTATAAAACTACTAAAGGAAGTTATTCAATATGTCAAAATAAATGCGTGTTGTCATTGTCAGTTTTGTCAATTCCTTTTCCTTTTAACTTTGGTCCCCTTCATTTCCGATTTCTTAACTTCTCCGCAGACAATAAAGCACATCCGTGTGTAATTGTAGATCGTCCAACATAATTCGCGTTGTTTAACATACGATTTAGAACGCCATCAGCGAAATTAGTTCTTCAGTAATGCTGCAAAAGCATCTCAAAACAGCTATCTTTAATGCATAGGCGCGACTTTGATGAAAAAAGATTAATCTCCTTGAACGAGGTAGCATTTTCATAACTAATAAGTGATTACCACTGTATAAACCTGTCCTTTTGGGTGATTTCTACGATAACGTTCTGTACTGTAAAGCTCTACCTACCTCAAGTCGCTCCTAAAGCTGTATGTCAGGGTTATGGAAATTTATGAACAATTGACAAACATTTGTTTGAACGAAGTACTCGAAAACTAAACCTGCATGGCTTCGTGAACCCGTCCGCCAGAGAATATTACAATTTCCATCTAAATGTTTTTCTTTGTATTATTTTTAAAAAAAAAATAGTAAAAGTTTATATCAAATTCAAAAATGGAAATAAATATTATTAACGCTTGTGTACTAAGCTGAATAGGAAAAAAAAAAAACTAAAGGAAGACTGGATAAATTTTTGAAAAAAAAATAAATAAATAAATAAAAATCCAGCTGTAGACATATACAGTCTGTAACAGTTAAGATCTGAATTTTTTTTCTTTTTTTATTATTAGTACTATATATTGGATTTCACTAACGGTGGTGATATTTTCCAGTTGTCGCCCTATTTTTATAACGTAGAAATTGACTATCATGTGCTTGGTGCATTCTCCGTTTATTGGTCTATTATTATAAAATTATTATTAATTAAATAACTATACAAATTAGTATAATATCTATTGTATATTATCTAAAGTATTATATTACTTTTTAATCATTTTGCTTTTTGATGTTTTGGAATATAAAATGAAGAACTTTATAAATATTTTAAACATTTTTTAAAAGTGGAGGTACTTATGATTAACAGTAAACCTTTGACGAATGCCGGAGTTACGTATATTGCGTGTACGGCAAAATCGCATTCACAAATTTAACTTGCATTGGAAAAATGTTAGGATAGTTAGTTAGGAAATTGTGCGTAAAATAAACCAAAATATTGCTGCAATTAAAAACGGAATATGAAATAAATGAATAATGCTATAGGAAAATCACTGGACTACTTGCTGGTAAGAATGATTTCATATCATTCTTCAACGGAAAAATCATTCCACTCCGAATTACTGAAATTTGTGAAGTATTCTAGTTTTTCACTAAGTATTCTGCTTTTCGATGTCTTTTTTTTTTTTTTAATTATTTTTCCAGACTTGAAATGTTATAAACGGATTGCCAAAATTCAATGACGTGTAAGACTAAAAAATAGTGTATCTCACATACTGTACATACTGAATATTTTATTGCTGCTTAATAAGCAGGTTTCTGATATATTTAATTTTTAAATAATGCTGGTGATATTGTGCTTGTAACGATTAGTGACGCAACTATTTAACTATTTTGCGGTAAGGAATGCGGTGTTTTTTAATATCTCTTTCATACCATGGATCTTTTTCGAATTTTTAAGAAAGGATTTTTAAAAGTATTGCTGAAATTCATTGAGGCAATACTTTAAAAATAACGTGTATAACGTGGATAACGTGTCTTCTTCTTTCTATAAGGTAATTACTTTGATTTTTTTCAGCAATTCGCTTAACTTATTTTAAGCCTAAGGCGTTTAACTTCCTTTTCATTATTTCTGCTATCAATTTTGCCTCGTTTTGCGAGACCATATTATTGATATTTTCTCAATCATTACTATAGATTAATTGATCAAGTTTTCTTTCTTTCATATCTGAAAATAATTCACATCTAGATGATATTGCGTTTTGTGCAAAATCTTTGTCTTCATTTTTAATTCATGGAAATTCTTTAAAATTGTTGACTAGCTCTGGCCATAACATTTGCAACGGTAACATTTGCAGCGCATCAGTGAAATTCTAGCATTGTCAAATGGAAACAATTATAACAATGCGCATGTACAAAATCGTTTCTTACAAAACAATAAAGAACTGTAATAAGAATTAAGTTGTCATAAGGATTTATTGTATTTGCACAAGTATTCCAAAATGATTGTCCTGCAAATTAGCTCCCAGCAATAATATACAGAATTAATATAGGTGCTTCAAAACTGGTACAACTATTGCCATTTCCATTTAAATTTGCGTTTGGGAATGGGTTTCTGTATTTACAAAAATGTTTCGAAACTGAAGCATCATGTATTGCGATGGCCATGCAAAAATCGTGCTCGGCAGGTATGCTGTACTTAAGCAAGTATTCGAAATTGATACCTCTATTGCCATGGCCATGCAAATAAGCTTGAAGTAAGAGTTTATCGAATTTATACTGGTTTTCGGAAATCAGTATGTCTTTTCTAATATTTTTGCTGTAATACTGAGACAAGTTAGATAAAAAAATCAAGAAATTCGAAAATGTTTTTTTTTTCTTAAATTCTTATCGTAAAACATTTTTACGCTTTTCTAAAATTATGTGGAAAAAAATTTTCTCCTTTGAGGAAAAAATATCTATAACGCGGGTATTTATCACGATACATTCATCCTTATTATTAAAGTTCTTACAAAAAAGGTAAATTTTCTGCAGTGTAATTAAATAGAAATTTATTAACAGTAAGGCGAAAAGTCTTAAAGAGGAAAATATGTTAGTGTTTAAATATACGAAAGAAGTAACATTGAACTAATTAGAATGTGTTTGACAAACTCCCATTAAATAAATTAATATGTTTTTGAGAAAATGAGGCATTCATTTTACTTATTATATGCTTTCAAATCATTTCCATTTTTTAAAACTTGTTTATGGTCATTTTTAAACTTTTACTCTTTTGGGGGAAAAAAAAACCTTTCGCAACATCAAAATATTTTACTGTAATAAATAAAATGAAAACCAAGATGTTAAGAGTATAAAAAAAAGATACTCTTCATGAGATTTCATCTTATGTTTTTCTAACTAAAACAGAGGAAAAATCTGTTTATAAAAATACTTTTGCCTTCCTTCTTGGTAACTTCTGTCCTTTTTAATATTTAAAAAAATAATGTGCCTCTATTTATCAGGCTGAGAATGTAATCTTTTATCAATTCTCCTCTAATCACAATCCTTTTGATCTCAAATAGTCGCAATATTTCTAACAAAAACAAGAAATATTTTATTATTTATCAATAAACCTTTAACGTTTTTTTTTTCTTCTTTTAAACCATGCGCAGAAGGTGTTCAGATATTTTTTGTAGCGATTTCGACTTTCTCCATAAATAAAATTTAAATGACTATTAATAAAATTTGAATGGCATCAGTTAGGAATAAGGATTACTTATCGTCTGCGTCATTAAAATTATTCTTTGCTTTATGCTTGGCTTTTGTGAGACGCTAAAAATAATTCTGATGATTTTTGAAATGTCAGAACTAATTGAGCAAAGAACTTGCATTCAATTTTCGTTTGCGGAAACGTATAGAATGTTGCAGAAGGCAGTCGGTGAGCATTCCTATATCGGAAAGAAATGTTTACAAGTGGTAGAAACAGTTCAAAGAAGGCAGAGAAAGCATTAAAGACGAAGAGCCCTCTGGTCGACATTCAACCTCATCGGACGAAGCTCACGTCCACAAAAATTTAAAATTTGGTGTTTGCAAACCGTCGATTTACAATCAGAGACCTTGATGATGATGCTTGAATTTCAAAACGATCGGTCAATTCCATTTTGGGCCTCAAACGTTTCAAATCTCGATGGGTACCGAAAACACTGAATGCGCCATCTCACATTGCATTGAATCTTCATGATTGTTTCGGCAAAAATGAAACCCATATCGTTCCACAACCACTGTATGTACACCGTGTGATTTCTGGCCATTCCCTAAATTCAAAAGACCACTCGGGGCCACCTTTTGAGTCCATTGAAGAGGTTGAACGTGAATCGGTGCGCGCTTTGAAGGCCATCCCTGTCGATGACTTTTTAGCATGCATTGAGGATTAGAAAAAAGTTGGCAAAAGTGCATTGTGTCCGGAGGATTATTTTGAAGGCGATGAAATAAATTTGGTAGAATAAATAAAGAGTTTTTGAAAAAAAATAAGTGGTCTTACTTTTTGGGCACAGCAGTATACTTCTTACGATTTCTAAAGTACACCTCACGTTTAAAAAATTCCAACCTCCCCAAAATAACACACACCTTAAAACACCTTTTGTTGGAATTATATTAAATAAAATTATAAAATCTGATTGAAAACTAATAAAACCAAAAAATATGTATACTGGATAATTATACTAAGTCATGCTTCTTATAGTAAGGTAATATACACATTGTTGTATGATAATTATTTTTCAGGTTAACCAGGGGAATGTATAGTTATAATTAATGATTTTTGCATATATTCATCTGACAATAGAAAAATTATAAGAAATATGTCAGCAATAACTAAATATAGATTTTTTAAAATACCTCTGCATATCTAATATTTAGGATGGTATACAAGTTCTTTTAAATGCCAAGTTAAATCCATCGGAAAGAAGATTATTGAAATAACCTTTTTATTATAACAGTGTTTTATCTCAACGTTAAAAGTATTATCCAAAATTCTTAATCTGCTTTAAAACATTTTTCTTTAAAGTCTAAAAGCTTATGGTTTGCATCATTTGAAAAAAAATGTATTTAAAAGTGCATTTTTTATTTCATTTTTTGTCAATATTAGCTGTCACTCGATAAAATCGCATTAAAGCATTAGTTTCGAATGCATTTATCAAAGTTGTGATTTTGCTTCATTGTGACATCCCCAAAGCGAAAACAGTAACTTTTAAAAAGTTGAAAGGCCAAATCAAAACACCAATGTTTTGTTAGTACAGATATGTTATAATGACAATGGTTTAATGATTCAGACGACATTGTAATTACATTTTAACGATATTGTAAGGATTGTCAGTAGTTAATAGATTCGTAAATAATAACAATAATAGTTTGGCGTATTAGTTTCAGTATAGTTCACTCAGTACGTAATAATAACAATATACTTGTATAAAGGCATTTCGGTGAGCCATCCTATATCGGAAACAAATGTTTAGAAGTGGTTTAAACAGATCAAAAGAAGGCAGAGAACGCTTTGAAAACGACCATCGATCATCTCTGGTCGACCATCCACCTCAACCGACGAAGCTCTCGTCCAAAAATTAAAGATTTGGTGCTTGAAAACCGTCGATTTACAATTAGAGAACCTTGCTGATGAATTTCAAAAGGATTGGTCAAGTTCATTTGGGCCTCAAACGTGTCAAATCTCGATTGGTACCGAAACACTGAATCGCCAGATCACATTGCATTGATTCTTTGTGACTTTCGCCACAAATGAAACTCATATCGTTCCACAACCACCGTATTCACACTGTGCGACTTTTTGGCTATTCCCTAAACTCAAAAAAAAACACTCCGGGGACACCGTTTTGAGTCGATCGAAGAGATTCAACGTGAATCGGAGAGCGCTTTGAAGGCCATCTCTGCCGATGACTTTTTAGCATGCATTGAGATTGGAAAAAGTTGGCATAAGGGCATTGTGTCAGGAGGGGATTAATTTAGGCGATGAAATAAATTTGGAAGACTAAATACAGAGTTTTTGAAAAAATAATAATTTGTCTTACTTTTTGGGCACAGTAGCAAATACTTGTTGAGCTTAGATTTACAGGGCAATAGAAAATTTACTAATAAATTTTTATTAATTGCTTTGACATTTGTATTTTGATAATATTAATGTAGTTTTAAAAACTTACATAATTAATCAGTCAATGGAAAAAATGTGCCTATTAAATTGTTGAAATTCTAATGTTTAATCTATTAAAATATTTCGTAGATTGTTTCAGTTTTTATGAAAAATTACAATAGTAATTAAAATTCTATTGATAGTTCTGCATTTTTAAAAACCTTCTTTTAATTTAAAAGTTTCCTATTTGCAAATTGTACATCGCCGTTTTCTAAAACAAAATATTAAACAATATTGCTAGTGTAAACCTCATGAAACAGTAATTATATAACTAAATATATAGCCAGTTTGAAATTAAGTTTCATGTTAGGACAAGACGACATCATTATGTTTATCAGTCGTTAGCTCATAGACAAAGCATATCCCTTTTAGTCCAACTATTATTTCAGCCATTGAATTTTACTTCTGAACAAGACTTCTGAAAATTAAATCTCAGTGACTTTAGATAAAAATTTAAACGATTAAGACATGTACATATTTAATGTGTTTACGCAAATTCTGAACCTGTGTTAAAAATATTTATCCAACTCATTAATTTGGCATTCTGGCAACAACAACATTCAATTCCTATTTTGAATATTAAATTAATTAAACATTTCACTATTTATTAAAATAGCCCAGAAATATTATTATTGTGTAATGATAATTAAAATATGTTATCTTTTTTTCAAATTCAAGTTTTGCAGATTTACAAGTTTCATGTTGTATTGAAATGAAAATTGGTCTTTACAATATTTACTGAGTTAACATGAGAACAGCGCCCTGTCGCGATCTGGTGTTAAGGTCAACAACAACTGAATCCCCACGAAAAATTCGAAAACGAACTGCTTGCGAATCAGTGCCGGATTATAAAAAGTTCAGAATCATCGAATGACAAATTAAAGATATCTTACTAGAATTAAAAACACATTCGGTTTGTTAAATTACAAGAAATATTATAGATAAAGGAGAATGTAATAATATTCGAAGACGTGTAACGGTTGTCACGGAAAATATCGAGGAAATCTGAAGTTAAAAATAAAAAAAAAAAAAACGAAAAGGATGTTTCAACATTGTTTCACACAATTAAAACAATCATATCTGCAATAACAACAATCGGATTAAAAAAACACCATGTCATTACAATCATTACATTAAAAAAGATGTGTTGGATTAAGGTTTTGGACAAATGTAATTTAATGCCTTAATATAATCCCAACTTAAATGGATTAATGAGCTCTTTTATGGTTTTTTTGGCCCATAGTTTAATAGTTATAGGGAATACAAACTAATAACAGATCTAAATTATTTGTTCTTCGTATTATGCAAATATAATATAAAATATACTATTAATACGTTGACTTTAAGTATCAAGTTGTCAAGAACGTTCTGCTTTTTAAAGGACAGCTGTAATACATGGTTATATCAATTTAGTTTATCACTATCCATGAAAGATCAATGGTAGTGAGAAGCTATATATATAATAAGATAAGCTATCCAATTTAATCAATGGATCTATTATAACAATAACCACGAAGAATAGCCTTGAAGATGTTGGCAACCAAGGAAGATTCTGTTGTATGTAGGGTGCAATATGAAACTGTTCGTTATGAGTCGTTTGGTGACAATTCAACAATAACAGCTGAAATTTATCTTCAGCAGGAAAAACACTTGCAAATCTTGTTTGAAGGGAAAAGGGCCTTTCTTGATGAATTGAAAGAAGTTTTCCTGCATCAAAGCAATGCCAAACCCCACGCTGTAACAATGACTAAGAGTTCCCTAAAAGAATTTAGCTGGGAACTTCATCGACCTCTTTTCTCTCAACCCTCTTCTGTTCCCTTACATGTTTTTGCTCATATGCCTCACGGAAATGAATAGAAGTCACCTCTAAAAGTCGTCCCGTAATGCACTGTCCTCTTTTCAATATCCATTAGAGGCCAATTCATGGTATACATAAGATGAACATAAATCCCCAAAGTTGTTCAAAAAAAAAAAAAGATGTGAAAATATTTCGAATACATGTTGAAAAAACCATTATAATTAACAATATAATCACTTTTTTTAATGATTCATATTATTTGCTAAAAAGACCTTGTAGCCGTGCTTAATCCTGCGCGCCCTTTGTGGCGTTCTGGGAGAAATGATCAGTAGACATCCAGACTCTCACCCGAGAGGAAGTACAGCGCAACCGGCACTGCCTCAGAGGCGTTTAGTTTACAATCTCTCATCCCGAGAGGAAATATCTTTTTTTTGGTGTAGAAATGGAATTTTTCCACGAATCTAGAATTAGATGTGTTACATGTTGCATGTTTTAATTGTGTGTATGTGGTGTTTGTGTGCATGTCAATAAAGCTGTGTGTTCTGTAACCTGTATCTCAAGCCTCAACCCAACCACACCCAATTACAATGCAGCTGCACAAACAGCGACAACACTACAACCCTAAATTATAAAAATTTTAACTTTTGATTTGAATTTATTCAAAAATTAAATGACTATAGACTCAAATTCTGCTATTTTATAAGTTTGAGTATGTATTTATTTTAGAATTACAATCTTGTATATTGTATTTGAAAAATCGGTTTGAGTAAATAAACGCAGGATATTTTTATACAAATTAATGTATAAAATTGACTGTTTGTCTGTAAAAAATTAACCAGTTATTTATATCGCATCCCCAATGTGTGATTGTAATGTTTATATTCCTTGTTATTGCAGACAAATGATCGTTTTTAATACCCATCCTCAGATTTTTTATTTTAATTCAATTGTTCTTTCTTTATCTATAATATTTGTAGCCGAATGTAACTATCTTTAATTTGTCATTCAGTTCTGTTTATAATCCGGCGCTATTTAAATTCTTCGTGAATTCAGTTGACCTTAACTCTCATTGTGTAAACAATTTCATTTCAGTGGCATAAGCAAGACTGAGTGAAAAGCTAACATATTTTTATTTATCAGCCACACAACCAATATATTAGCTCTGTGTAACATAATAAATGTTAATGTTTAATTAACCCAATATTCAAATAATTGTTATAAGTATGAAACCAAATGATTGGTTTCTTCAGAAGTATAATAATACAATATTTGTGTCTTAATCATTTATTAAGTGACAGACAATTACAGAAATCTTATTCCATGCAATATTTGTGGTGCTTGTCTATAAACACCAGTGATGTATCTTTATCTAACATGAAGGCTTATTTCAAGCAATATCTATTTGAGTATATACTGTTCATGGTTTATAGCAGCTAATGTTAATATTTGTTTTTAAGCAACGTCACTGAAAATGAAAACAAGTAAAGAAGGTTTTAAAAATACAGAACTATCAATAAATTTTAATTACTATTAACAGTACAATCAATAGATTAAACGATAGGAATTTCAACGGCACATTTTTCTCAAAACTACGATGTATCGAATACCATGTCCATAATAAAAATTTATTAGTAAGCCCTCCCCCAAACACCTTTATTCAATGTTACTGTTATGACAGACAATGTATTTTTAAAAAATGTCTTCAAGTTTATTTTCATCGCCTTCAAGCTGTCCCCTCCTGACACTGTGCCCATGCCAACTGTCGTCTTCAAAAATCATCCGGCAGATGACAGCTGCTTTCTCCGCTAAGATGTGATCGGCAGTTTATATCTTTGTCAACTGACCTGTGGTTGTGACGAGAATCCTGAAAATCAATGATTCGGCTGTTTCGGCTGGCGAACTGACGCATTTGTAAAAAACCTGAACATTTCCAGCTCTTTTTGAAGACTCATCGGCTGGAGTCTGAACAACAAATAAGACATTTTCACCAAATCTCATTACGGTTGAGAAACTATCGGCGAATGATAACGTCTGTTTCTACTACTTCAAGCTGTTTCAGTAAATGACTCTCAGCTACTACACCGCTAGTGTTATTACATTATTACGTGGCTACTGGCTGTACTCAAATATGTTGTTGTGAACGACGATCACCACAATATCGTTAAAAATGCTGTTACAATATCGTCTGGTGATAAACCATTAATCGTCTCTTATATCTGCAACACAAACATTGGTGTTTTGTTGACTTTCAACTACAAAGTACTGTTTTCGCTTTAAAAAAATCTATTATTTAAATCGCAACGATAAAACTATGCTTAATAATTTAAAATAATAAAAATGAAATAAAAAAAAATGCCACTTAATCGTTTCAAGTGATGCAAACATAAGCACAGACAGAAATGTTTTAAGAGGTATATGCACAGCGTGCTGTTATAATAAAGGTTATTTCAATAATCTTCTCGATAGTTGCTGGCATTTAAGAACCTTCCTGTAAGATATACGAAGGTGTTACAAAAATCTGTATTTTATGGTATGCAAAAATCGTGGTAACTGCCCATTCCCTGATTCAACACGAAAGATGTACATCACTTGTGTGTGTATATTACCTGGAAACGTGACTGTATCGTATCATACTTATATTTTTGTTTTGCCAGTTTTCAATCAGACACACAATTTTGACCTTCTAATTCCAACAAAAGAATTTGTTTGCAAATGTTATATTGGCCTGAGATTGGAATTACAAGCATGGTCTACTAGAAATGAAATGTGCCCAAAAGTAAGACACCCATTTTTTCATTTGTTCTACCAAATTCTTTCTGCTCCCCTCGAACACAATGCGCCAGCTTTCTGTCCTGTGCATGCTAAAGTCATCATTTGAGGCATCTTTCAATATCTTCAATGAACTCTTTAGTGTCTTTGAGCACAGGGAATGACAGAAATCACACATTGTGGGATTATGGTAACCATAATTTCATTTTTGCCAGCTGTCATGAAAGACCAATGCGTCATTCATTTCAGGCACAAAGCTGGATACTGTGGACGTGGCTGCTGGCTACAGCTTTT
>BPLR01001530.1:0-25487 GCA_021605095.1 Caerostris extrusa
GAATAAAATGTATTTTTTAAATCACTTTTGTAAATGTACCAAATACATTGCCTACATTTTTAAGATTCAAATATTATTAATATGAAGTTCTTTGAATTATTTGTTAAAAGTAATAAAATTCTAAACTGTTGATTTTATTTTAAAAATGTCTTTTTTTTTCTCAAATGTGTTTACAACTGTACATGAGTGATTTTTTGTTCAAGTATATCGGACACGATATGAATATTCAATTGTTTACATTATCAAAATGTTTTTAATTGTAATTTAATAGTGAATTTAATATTGTACTTCGAACATATTGAATTGAATCTAGAATCTAGTAGTTATAAGATCTTGAATATTCTTTTCACGTTTAATTTTTTTCCCAAGTAGAAAAACTGTTTGTTTATAATGCAAATTTATTTATTGTGGAAGATGAAATTTTAAGCAGTTTTACTCCTTTTATAATTTTAGAAACGATTATTTACTTTTAAGTGCACTATTTTTCTACATAAACATACTTTCGTTTCATGCGTTTATTTAGTTTCATTAATAATTTACACAGTTTTTAAATAAATCGCAAAAATTATTGCATAAAATTATTTGTACATTCAAAATATTCAACTCTTTTTACTATTTTGAAGCTAACTCACTTTTTTGTTCGATTTTAAAGAAACAGAGTTTCAGTGAGAATACCAATGGATACTTATAAACTCTTTTTGCTTTAAAAAAAAAAAAAAAAAGAGTTTTCGAAACTGGCAACTATCCATTTTTGTTTATACTTTTAACTAAAACTTGCATTTTATTTTTATAAATTTTTTGAAGGACCACATATAATTTAATTACGTTTCTTAAATGCACTGTTGTAAATACGTTTAATATTATAAATAAATACTGTACATATGTTTAAGATTTATTTTAAGTTTCTATTTATACTTGTTAAGAATCGCATTTGCTTGTCACAACAAGCGGAAAATATTAAAATTTAAAATATGATGGATTTCCGTAGGCTAGTCTGCGGTGATCTTGGAGGGTGTGTCTAGATTTATAAAGTATACCTATTGGGGTGCAGTATGTCTTGTGTAGGCGTGATTAATGGTTCTTTACAGAAAGTTTAATGTGTATTATCTCTAAATCGAATTTATAGTTGGTTGGGATTGACATTGCAAAAAGTGTCTTAGTCTACAATTTGGTATTTATCTTATGATGATTGATTTTTTATACTAAAAGAAAATATTTGAATGGGGTTGCCTGTGTCAGTAATGAAAGGTTATGGGAGCACAAATTATTTAACATTGCATGCTAATAATATTTGTTTCAAATTTTTTTTATTTATTTTTCCTTTTTGTATAGATGTTTAAGCATATTTTTTCCCTTTTATTTGTTCCCTTTTGCAATAAGTGTCTCAGTCTATCTTATGAGGATTGATTTTTACGATACTTCTCTTATGATGATTGAATTTGTCTACAGTTTGATACTTCTCTGAATTGTCTAAATGATGATGATTGAATTTGTCTACAGTTTGATACTTCTCTTATGATGATTGAATTTGTCTACAGTTTGATACTTCTCTTATGATGATTGAATTTGTCTACAGTTTGATACTTCTCTTATGATGATTACAGTTTGATACTTCACAGTTTGATACATGATGATTGTTTGTCATGGATTTTGAACACAGTTTGATACTTCTCAGTTTTATGATGATTGAGTTTTTATACTAAAAGAAAATATTTGATTGGGATTTTCTATGTCAGTAGTGAGAAGTTATTGGTGTACAATTTATTTAACATTTGGTTCAATGCATGCAAATAATATTTATTTGAATTTTCTTTTATTTCGATGGATGTAAGCATATATTTTCCCTTTTTCAATAAGAGTCTCAGTCTACAATTTGATACTTCTCTTATGATGATTGTGTTTTTATTCTACCAAAAACAAATATTTGACTGAACTTGCCAAATTCAATAATGAAAGGTTATCGTTGTACAACTCATTTAACATTTGGTTCAACGCATGTGAATAATATTTAAATTTTGTTACTTGTATGGATGTAAGCATATTTGTTTAATTTTATTTGCTCCCTTTTGCAATAAAGTATCTTAGTCTACAGTTTGATACTTCTCTTAAATGATTTAATTTTATTCTACCTAAAGAATATATTTGAATGGGCTTGCCAGTTTCAGCAATGGAAGGTTATTGGAATATAACTTATTTAACAATCGGTGAACGAACGCGAATAATATTTATTTAAATTTTTTTTATTTGTATGGATGTAAGGATATTTGTTCAATTTTATTTGCAATTATTCATTACATTTATTTACTTCGTTACTAAAAACAGTGAAAAAAAATTCCAGTGTGCTTTTAATGAAATAAAGGTAGTAGAGGTAGCTTCTGTGATAAAATTAATGGAATATAACAATGCTAGTACAAAAGTGTATTGTGAGAACAATATAAATATTTTATATCTTATTAAAAACTGACAATTGAATATGTTGAGATTATACTATTGAAACCTTTCAGAGTCATTGTTATATTTTTCTCAACAAAACTACTAAATATATGCTATGGTTTTTACTGAAATTGAAATATTTTTCATTATATACTACGTTCACATGCAGCTAATTAAGTTGTATATTTATACTACATTTTTTCTGAATATAATTATCTTTTATTGGATGATTGCTTTTATTAATAACTAATCTTAGTAAATAATTTATTGTAAATGAATTTCGTATGAAAAATTAAATACTTTTATCCAAAATGAAAAATAGGAATCTGTTATAAAATAAAAATTAGAAAGGTTGAACATGATGAAACAAAACATAAAATTTATTGTCTCAAAACAGGACAATAATGGATAAGTATAGCATTTTTCGAAATGTTGGCATCAGGAGAGAAGGATTTTAGATGTCTTATAATCCTTTAAATACTTATAAATTAATTCTTTCATGGCAATTTTTTATAACGTTTGAAATAGTTAATAAATGTATATAATATGGCAAAAAAAAAACCATGCATTACTTATTATGCATTTACGTTTGCTAAGTTCCAGTTAAGTTTGAATAATAAGTATATTATTATTTTTGCTCAAGTTTGATAACTATAACGTAAAAGAGAAACTAAAAAAAGTTTTTGCTTCTATTTAACATTAAAAAAGTTCATGCTATGTATAAAATATATATTAAGCTAAACATATTTAAATAACTTTTCCTGATTATTTTATTTAACTAAAAACTAAATGCTGAAATTTTTATTTAGGAAATATTACTAAAATAATTTCTTTCATTGAGAATAAAAGCTAATTATCTGATGAGCATGCACAATGAGTATGTAGCTAATTATTATGTTAATACTTTCCAAAATTTTAGCTGGGTGGAGTCCAAAAAAGGGATAATTTTAGCAGCACAGACGAGAATAGTTAAATTAAAATCTATCATCAATGTCAAAGATAATGACATAACATTGCTGAAGACATCCTGTTTCTTCGAAGTAAAATTCATATAAAAACATTTTTTTTTTTTTTGAGAGATTTAAATTATAATTTATTTAAAACAGGAAATTAGCTTATTGCCTTTTTGTCAACGAAAAACATTTGAGTTGACCTGTAATTATCACTTTAGATAATTAGAAAATATATTTCACTTAAAAAATAACAATTTAAATATATTAAATTAAAAGTTTAACTGCGGAACTGTATAGATAATTTGAATTAAGATATTTGATTTAAGGTTAAACGAAACCAAATATAATTAAAATGGCTAAAGAAATATTTCTTATACTTTTTATTGTTTGAATCAAATGTTAAGTTGCTTAAGACATTCTAAGTCGTTAATAGAATCGAGAAAGGTTAATTCGAATCTCAACAAAAGCCGATCCAAATGGAGAGTTTTATATTTATGTCTGGAGTAGAGCACTATAAATTCGTACTTTAACGAATCATTCCTTTGGGTTTAGCAGAGGAAAGCTAGCTTTTGCCATCAAAGGTGTATTTATTCAATTAACTTTGTGATGGTCCAATATAGTTATGTTGTGATAATTCATCTTTGATACAACCTGCTTTTTTTTTTTACACATCTACCGTTTGTCTTTTATCATCTTAGGTCAAAGTGCATATTAAAAATATTTTTACACAAAAATTAAGGGTAACTATATTTGAGAGCGAAATGTTTGTGTCCTAGACCATTTTCAACATTTCTTATTGATTATTTTTTTAAATGACTTTCACTAGTTATTTTTATTAGTGTATTTAATTTTTTATCACAATTTTTTTGCATAATATTTTAATTTTTTTTTTTCACTTGGATAGTAATTTTATAATTAAATAATTAAATATAAAGCCGTTCTAAAAGATCGTTCAATGAAAGCAAAAATCAATTTTATTTCAAAGTGAAAATGAGATTTTTCAAGAAAAAAAATCCTTTGAAATTTCAGTTCATGTTATAGTTACTTTTATTTTTTAAGATGATCAATAATGGATAAATATTACATTTTTATTTCTTAAGATTACTGTTATGAGTTTGGTTCTTATATTAAATTTATATTTGATGGGTATATTGCATATCGGTCAGGAGATTATATTTTCTTCTTTAAAATGTTTTCACTTTGTTAATATTAAGAAATATTATTTTTGATTTTCTTGTACTTTTATTTAGTTATTAATATGGTATTTCTATTATATGTGTTATTTATTTCATAATAACAATTATTTTAAACTAAAAAAAGCATTAAATGAAAAAAAAAAAAGTACAATAAGTGGAGGGGATAATAAATGAAAATATGAGTACAATAACAGGAGGACAATAATTGGAGGAGCAATCAATGGAAAATGAGTACAAAAATTGGAGGAGCAATAAATGGAAAAATGAGTACAAAAATTGAGCAATAAATGGAAAAATGAGTACAAAAATTGGAGGAGCAATAAATGGAAAAATGAGTACAAAAATTGGAGGAGCAATAAATGGAAAAATGAGTACAAAAAATTGGAGGAGCAATAAATGAAAAATGAGTACAAAAATTGGAGGAACAATAAATGGAAAAATGAGTACTATAATTGGAGGAACAATAAATGGAAAAATGAGTACTATAATTGGAGGAACAATAAATGGAAAATGAGTACAAAAATTGGAGGAGCAATAAATGGAAAATGAGTACAAAAATTGGAGGAGCAATAAATGGAAAAATGAGTACAAAAATTGGAGGAGCAATAAATGGAAAAATGAGTACAAAAATTGGAGGAGCAATAAATGGAAAAATGAGTACAAAAATTGGAGGAGCAATAAATGGAAAAATGAGTACAATAATTGGTGGAACAATAAATGGAAAAATGAGTACTATAATTGGAGGAACAATAAATGGAAAATGAGTACTATAATTGGAGGAGTAATAAATGGAAAAATGAGTACAAAAATTGGAGGAGCAATAAATGGAAAAATGAGTACAATAATTGGTGGAACAATAAATGGAAAAAATGAGTACTATAATTGGAGGAACAATAAATGGAAAAATGAGTACTATAATTGGAGGAGCAATAAATGGAAAAATGAGTACAAAAGTTGGAGGAGCAATAAATGGAAAATGAGTACAAAAATTGGAGGAGCAATAAATGGAAAATTGAGTACAATAATTGGTGGAACAATAAAAAAATGAGTACTATAATTGGAGGAACAATAAATGGAAAAATGAGTACTATAATTGGAGAATAAATGGAAAAATGAGTACAAAAATTGGAGGAGCAATAAATGGAAAAATGAGTACAAAAATTGGAGGAGCAATAAATGGAAAAATGAGTACAAAAATTGGAGGAGCAATAAATGGAAAAATGAGTACAAAAATTGGAGGAGCAATAAATGGAAAAATGAGTACAAAAATTGGAGGAGCAATAAATGGAAAAATGAGTACAATAATTGGTGGAACAATAAATGGAAAAATGAGTACTATAATTGGAGGAACAATAAATGGAAAAATGAGTACTATAATTGGAGGAGCAATAAATGGAAAAATGAGTACAAAAATTGGAGGAGCAATGAATGGAAAATGAGTACAAAAATTGGAGGAGCAATAAATGGAAAAATGAGTACAAAAATTGGAGGAGCAATAAATGGAAAAATGAGTACAAAAATTGGAGGAACAATAAATGGAAAAATGAGTACTATAATTGGAGGAACAATAAATGGAAAAATGAGTACTATATAATTGGAGGAACAATAAATGGAAAAATGAGTACTATAATTGGAGGAACAATAAATGGAAAAATGAGTACTATAATTGGAGGAACAATAAATGGAAAAATGAGTACTATAATTGGAGGAACAATAAATGGAAAATGATTACTATAATTGGAGGAACAATAAATGGAAAAATGAGTACAATAAATGGATGAACAATAAATGGAAAAATGAGTACAATAATTGGAGGAACAATAAATGGAAAAATGAGTACAATAATTGAGGAACAAAAATGGAAAAATGAGTACAATAATTGGATGAGCAATAAATGGAAAAATCCCGATATTCTTCATTCCAATGTCCAATGCAATGAAATCATACTTTAAAAGAAAAAAACCTCCTAAAATCTAATGCTGTTTTATGATGTGTATGAAAATATAAAAATTAAAATCATGATGAATTTAGAATTTAAAAAAAGGCGGAAAAGCAACATTCTTTAAAATTAGTATTATTATGTTTAAAAGTGCAGATTCCCATTAAATATTAAGTTTGTTCCTCATGTAGAAAAAATAGATAATTAATAAATTAGCATAAATTATTCATAACAAAAGGTATAAAAATAAAAACAAATTATTTCTTACGATATTAAATTGCATTTCATTTATTTATTATGTATTAGAATATTTTAGCGTTCCTTGTGATTAAAAATGGATATTTGAGAGAACATAAAATAATATTAGGGAGAAAAATACCTTTTTTTGAATATTATAAATCATAAGCAATTTCTAGGTTTTTACATAATTTATGTATATTAAATCAAACATAATATTTCATTTTGATGGCTGAATGAAACTAAGATTAAAATAATTAATAAACAATATTTCTTTTAATGGTTGATTTGAAATATACTGTGGAAATTAGATACGTTAATTTTTCATATTATTTTATAAATATTGTATGGAATTTAAAATTATTGCATTGTATATAAAGGTTTAAAAAATATGTATCAACGGAATGTGCGTAATATAGCAAAACAAAGAATAGCAAAAATGTATTTTCGAAATATAATTTGAATTCATTTTAATTTGAAAGAGGATAAATGCAGGCAATATAAAAATTATTATTCGAATTAAAAAATGTTTTCAAACTAGTTAATTAAAAATTACTTGACTTTAATAAAAACAGCTCAGACATGAAAATACATTATTCATGAAAATACATTTAGGATTAAATTGGAGGAATTTTAATTTTATTATATAAAAGTTTTTTTTTTTTGTCACAAAAGTTTTTTGTTATTTTTAAAAAATGTTTTTCCAACTTCACTCATACTAATCTAATATGAAAAACAAAATTTATATCTTGTTTAAGTTCTAATAAAATAATTTTTACATAAATTCATAAGTTATACTAAAATGTAATAAATATGATAATTAAAACTATTTTGCAATGATAAAGTGAAGGTAATTTATTTAATAGCAATAACAATGGAAAGCTGCAATTCCCTAGAGCTACTAATTTTTAAATCAAGTAGTATATGATATATACGATAAATGTTAATAATAATTTTTAATTGTACAATAATAATTTATATATTCATGCAATTTTAAATTTCAAAACAAAAGACTTTTTATTAGCTTTTGAAAGAGCAATTTTAATTAAATTTTTATAATTTAATAGTATTTTACGTAAATAAATATAGATCTATGCAAAATCTATAATTTTGAGAGTTAATTTTCATATAATTTTAGACTGATTTTATTATTTGAGTTTTTACCATATATTTTATCTACAAACCGTTTTTTCAATGTCAATTAAATTTTTAAATTTTTATTTGTAAGTTGCTTAAAAATAAATGTTGTTAATTAAAAGTAAGCATTGAAATAATTTTTATTTTAAATTTAGGTTGTTAGTTGAAAATTGATAATTATGCAATAAATTAAAAACCTTTTTTAAAAATAAATTTTAATATTAAACAAGAATTGTTAATTGCAATTAAATTGGTCGTGTAATATGGGGCACAAATAATTTATGAAACACTCTTAAATGGCAATAATAAAACTTATAAAATAGAATTTTAATCAACTTATGGAAATTAATAGTTGATATATACTTAAATAATGATAGAGATTTTTAAATAAAATAAAATATACATTAATAAAAACCACTTTCTATTATATTTTTTTTTCTCTTTTGTATTATACTATTCAGTTCTTGACCAAAAAAATTAATCTACCATTAATTTTTTTTTAATTTCAAATTTTACCTAATACAATCAGTATCAGGTACTTAGTGAGTTAGTATAACCAGTTGTGTAACCCATATTCCTTGCTTTCTCGTGTAAAGAAGATTAATATTAAAGTGATTTTCATTATTACATTTGAAGGTCAATATGAAATTTTAAACATCAGCATATACGTTGATACTCAGTTGAGAGAAAAGCTGTCAGTAGATATTTAAAGATGGAGATGGGATATCCCTCATTGGGAGTCCAATGAAGGATATCGTAGCCAATGGCCCATGGTGTGCCAAGGCTATCTGATTTCCGATAGATTTCAAAGACAGAAGATGTTTTTTTCCGAAGGAGTAGGGTTTTCAGCCTTATGTTATGCAGTCATATTAGAAATGGACCTACAGTTTAGAGGGGATTCAGAACAACTACAAACATCATGGTACTGCCGGGACTCGAATCGAAACTGTGGCAGTAGTGGTAGTCATTCGATCATCAAGCCCCGATGGGAGTTCCTTTAGATTAGATTAAATTAAAAATGAAGACCAAACAATTAAGTTTCTTATAATTTTAATGAAAAATTTAAATCACTGCAATAAAAAAAAAATAAAATACTTATGAAAAGTTCATAAAATACGTCTGCCATATCAAAATTGTCTTATTAAAATGCATAAAAATTTATTAATCAATATTAAATATCATGTTAATTTTTGCATAAAAATATTTAAACCAAAGTTTATCGATTTATGAAAGAGAAGGGGAAAATAAACACTTTAATCTGTGTACATTGTCTGTAGTGTATAGGAAAATTTGGATGCAATAACTAATGAAATATGAAAGTGCTTTTGGAAAAGATAATCCTAAAAAACATGAATTCGTCTCTCTTTTCTAACCAAACAGGGATCAACAGGTTCTTTCTTAACGATCGATTCGACAAGGGTTTTAGATCGATTTTTTCCTGCCTCCTCTTTTGAGGTAATTTCCTTCTTTATGAGTCTTTTCTTATTTTTCTTGGAGCGTTTATGAAAGTTTCGCACGATTAATTTACCTGCTAAAATGTACCTTGGCCATGGTGTTCAATTTATTGCATTTAATCTTCGAAAGAGGTTAAAAAAGTGTGCTGGTACAAAGTTTTGGAGGAAAAGATGGAGTTAAAAATTGTAATTCCTTTAGAAGGCATTATTATAAAATTATTTTAGGATAAATTAAATTTGCTGACATAAAATTTTTCTAGATAGTTCTGAAAGTTTTTTTGTTAATATTAACGACATACAGGGTGATTATAATTAAAGTCCCACTTACAAAATGCTGTAAAAAAAAAAAAAAAAGAAACACTCGTCACAATGAGTTCAAATTTGAACTGAGATACTTGAAGAGGGAAACGATATTGCATCAAAAAACAGTTCCATAAAAAGTTCCATCGTTTTATGCCATTCAATTTGGTGTGACCCGGCAATGGTGGATGGGCTTTACACTAACAGTGTCACTACTGTTCAATGTCTTGGAAGTTATTTTTTTTTCTGTCAAAAAACCGGAACAATCATTCACATTGAACACTACAATCGGTTTAATGTGCAACACATGCCAAATACGTTGCAATTTTGTTTCAAAATATCACTGGCTGCCGAATTCACTTTCTTTATGCTACTTGCAGAGCCATCTTTTAATACACTTTTCTTTAGGCCGTACTGCTTCCCCCTTCTTCATGTATCTTCAATTCAAATTTGAACTCATTGTGAGCAGTGGTGCTTTTTTACAGCATTTTGATTTTTTTGACTTTAATTATGATCACCATGTATTGCTATATGCCATTAAATACAGCTAGATAATAATTTGAAATGGGGACATTTCTCAACAAATTTTATTTAGCACAATGAAATTTAGATTATTGAAAATAATTTGTGAAAAAGTATATACTAGTATACAGAAAAAGATTGTGCTTCAATATATGCAATTATTATTTGAATTTGAATGGGATATTCAAAGATAATATTTGTTTATAGGCCCATATTCAAGATATTTTGAAGATACAGAGACAGTTAATATTTCTGGAACAAGCAAAAAACCAGTATATTTTAATCTAGAAAATGACTAAAGACGGTATGAATGCAAATTATTGGGAATTTCAATATTTAATAATTGTGCTGGGATGCATCATGTAACCTTCGCTAATCGAAAACTCCAATTCAAGACTAGATTATTTTATATGGCGTGAAAGAGGCGATTAAACTTAAGGTGCAGATAATAATCCCATGATTATGGTGGTGAATATAATCTGATATCACCAAGTTTCATTTTGTCAATGGAAAAGTTTGTTATAGACAATTTACCGTTGTTGTGGTGCACCCTGTATATTTCTGAATATGCTATATCTTTGTCGTTTTCGGAGAATGTAAGGCAAGATATTTTTACGGAACAACAAAAAACCAAATCTGGGCGGATGAATGCAAATTAGAAGTGCTGGGCCTCGAATCGAATAGATTATAAAATTGCAAAAGAGTTTCATTTTCTGTTAAATACCGTTGGTATGGGACATTCGAAGAATGTAGGCAATTTTTAACATTGGTATAAAAAAAAGAGTTTCAAATTGATATACATTGAAATCAACATGCAGTTTTATTGACCTCTTAGCAGATATCAGTATATAGTTCAAAATTGATAATATCAGTGATTTTGAAGAAGCAATCTCTAACATAAACAAGACAATTCAAAAGGTCTACAAATCTGCATCAGAAAGCAAAACTAACCCAAATCAACCAAATTAGTAAATTAAATGTAGCACCCATCACCATATAATTAAATAATGGGAAGAAAGGATCCAAGAAATGGTCCTTAATACCAAATATTCAAAACGACATGTTACACAAGAAATCTTTCATATCTATCCCCTACCGTCATTTGAGGATAAGTTGAATCTATTAAATTTGCTTAATTAAAATATATCTAGATATTTCCAATAGAACATTTTTTGATTAATATTTACTGTAGTTTTTCTGTATGTTATCATTTAAAAATGAATAAGAATTGAAATGGTGATATTACTCAACAAATCCTTCATATCACGGTAATCAGATTAATGAAATGATTATTTGATTATATATTATATATATATATACGCAGAAACTGATTGCTATTTAATGTGTATAAATATTACTTTAGCATAATACGAATATAATATTCAAATACAATATTTTTTTTTATTAAATTTTGTATATTTTACTAATTTTAATAAGAAAGAAAGCATGATCCATTGCAGCCGCTGTGTCCATTAATAAAAATGCAAAGTAATTGTTAATAGCGAAAACAATTCAACTGAATTGAGTTAGAAGGAGCCAGCAAAATCCATTTCAACAACTAACACATTGAAGATTTGTTATTATATTGTATAGAAATTTCATCAGAAATTATTTTCTACAACAAAAGAAAAATATATCCAAAGTTGAGAAAACCTAAGACCGAATAATCAAGAATAACCTAAAATACTATGATGTAACATTAAATGAAGTCTTCATAATAGTCGTAAAGGATTATTTGCTGTCTTACATCCATCGTTTAAATTAAACAACTAGTAATTGTAATGATATCAGTTTCAGTATGTGACACTTGAGCAATGATTCCTTGTTACGATAACAATTGTTTCGGGACACAAATTGTCTAGGAATTAATTAATTAAATACTTAGAAATGCTGGTTTGATTTGTTCTTAAAACATGCATACAAAACAAACCAATGCATAACAAGCAAATTAACAAAAATAGTTGATGCTTAACATAGGAAAAATATTATTTTATGTTGGAAAGTTAATTTTTAATACTCTCTTTGCTTGGAGTTAAACATACATGCAATATACACATGTATAGCAAAATCAAAGTTAATCATATACTTCCCTCATGAGCTATAATTTTCCTAGACAACAATATCAATTGGATGCATAAATATATTAGGAACATTTTTTGTTATAAGAGAAAAGTCATTTCGTTCACTATAATAATATTGTCAGAAATCTATAAATGGAATATAATCATTTATGCGTAAATGTAAGATCTTCGAGGTTTCTGAAAACGTGCAATGTTTGATGATATACATTCCACATAAAATGATAATGGGAATAATTGGATTCTAGAGTTATTTTGAGAATAAACAAAAAATTGGTATTGGAATTTAATATTTACATAAATTAAATTGGAATTAAATATTGCGATAATATTTTTAAGTCTTTAAAACAATAAATTTCTACAAAATGCATATAACTCTAGGAGGATCTGAAAGTTTTATTTTTAAATAACTTAATTTGTACGTATAATAATAATAATAATAATAATAATAATTATGTACGTGGAAAAATTATCAATGATTTTTATTGTCCACCTAACGTTATTACTTTTTATTGCTTAGTTTATTGTTTAATTGCAAATTCATAATCTCTATCGATAATTAAAATTCACAAGGAGCAATTAATGGTTTTCATGAAATTTCCATAGAAGTTATTAATAATTTGAGAATTTTGGTAGCTACTGTGAGGAGACTTTTTAAAAAAATTGTTAATTGCTTTAGACATATAGTTATATATTTAATATTAAAAATGTATCCGATTGAGTATACAAATAAACAAGTACATTACACAAGTAAACAAATACGAACACTCATTTTTTATTTAAAAAAATGTGTCAATGATACTGACTTGTATACTATTACAATGTTTATTACATTCATTTCTGTTTTATGTTTTTTTTTTATAGTATAAAAGTTTTATTTTATAACATATTAAAAATATCGAATTAAATTACTTAGAATACAATTATGTATGAATATTTTTTATATTTTACTAATTAATTTTTAAATAGAAGCATGTTTTAATTAGTAAAAATTTATTTTCTGAAACTAAAAATTTAAATTTATATTAATTTCCATATTAAGCAAAAAGCAAATGCGTAATAAAAATAATATAAAATTTTTGAATTACTTGACATCATTAAATATAGGTTTCGAGATTAATAGTTTTAAGAAGCATTAAGCATCCAAATGTTCGTCAGAATTTATCTTTAAATCAAAGGGAATTGTAATTTTTTATAGATATTATTAATAATTTCTTGTGATTATAGAAAGTTCAATATAAACTGTAATCAATATAATTATTTCAAGATATTATTATTATAGAATACATTTAGAAATATTTTTATCTGAGTTTGTATATTAAATTTTAATATTGGTAAATATTATTTATTGTCACCATGTTAAGAATTTCTTTAAAATATTTTAAACCTTTATTAATTAAATATTTTCATTATTTCCAAAAAAAAAAATATATATATATATAAAACCAACTTCGAAAGTTAGTTTTTATTTAAATACAAAAAAATCCAACTTTTCTTTCTCAACTTACTTTCTTTTTCACCAACAAAATCCAATTCTTTAACTAGAAACATTTTAGAATATTATAGAAAAAAAGAAAGGCAATTTTAATCAAGTCGATATAAAAATTATTTATTAAAATAATAGTCTTTCACATTTGTAAGAAATAAATTTTAAATCATTCGTATGTAATGAAAAAAATTCTGCGTGGGTGATGAGAATCTATTTTTGTACTTCTATAAAAGAATGATCAACAATAAGAATAAGATTTCCTGCGTCGTCGAAGTATTTAAATAGATAAAATTTAATTAAATATCACTGACGTTGAATACGTTCAAATAATTACAATTTTTCAAGGAGTATTGAATATTCATTATAACTCGTCTTAAATTACGTCAATCCTTTAAAATTAAATTGAATAAGAACTTATTTAATGGAATAATCATAAAAATTTGATTTAAAATGCTTTTTTTTTTATTCCATTTTTAAAACATAGTATTGTTTTTGCTGTTTCATTCAATAACTTTCCCAAAATTCCTCTGTTCTAAAAATTCTATCAATTCTAAATTTTTATAATTTGGAAATAAATTTCGTGATATAATATACCCAAATGTCCAAGTTCTCCTGTTTCAAGAACTGCTTGGTTAACATAATTTAAATCGAAAAATTCAGAAAAACCAAAAAATGTAAGCATGATTACAAACCAGGCCTCCACCATGTTCCAGACTATCGTATTTCGTTTAAAAAATATAAGAAAAAATTAGTGGCAATGCCAGACATGAACAAGTGGAAGTCATTAAAAAAAGACCATCTCTTTTTGAAATTAAAATCGATTTTCTTAGAAAGACAGAATGCAATTTCTGAAGAAAAATTGAAATTTCATCATGAGAATTTTATTTTTTTACACGAAGAAAAAAAAATTTGGATTTTAATTAAATTTTCTCTGAATGTTCATCATGCTATATTTTGTTTTAACTGTGTTTATATTTAATCTGAAAAAAGAACATTTTTCACAAATTTGACAAATTTAATGTCAAGTGATTTTACAAAAAAAAAAAAAAAAAAAAAAAAAAAAAAAAAAACAAAGCAAATCCAGAATTAGAGAGAATTGCAATTTATTTGTTTTAATTGAAGTGCATGGTATTCTTGGAAATTTTTAATTTCTACATTAAGATGTTTTTATTGAGTTACAGTTTTCAACTTTACCAATACTTTCTTTAAAAAAAAAAAAAAAATCATTTTCATATTAAGGCGAATGGATTATAACTTTAAAATTAAAATTTTTATTAACTTATAAATAAATTTTAACCTAATAGTTGAAATAAAATTGTAAATTTGAGTTTATTCTTATTTCAATTCTTCTGTTTTCAAAATTTATATTTTTTCAACAAGATTTTACATATATGGCCATATTTAATAATATTTACAGTACATTTATTTCAAATTCAATTTTTAATCAAGTCTTATTTCTTCAAAAAATATGTATTGGAGCATTTATTTATTTTTTTCATATGTACATTCAGTAATTGTAATTTGTTTTGTTTTCTAAATGCAATAACAATTTTTATTTTTTTATAATTTTAAATACAAGGATAATTAAGGATTTATAAAAAATATCAAAATGTCAATATTAATTACATATATTTACTTTTTTTAGTTATTTCCTTATTATTTATAAGCATGGTTAATACACACTTAAACAATAAAAATATGTCTGTGTATAAAAAAAAGTTAACTGATTTTTTTTAATATTAAAAATCAGTTAACTTGTTTGTGCATTATCAAAGTGAAAAGATTTAGGTAATTTTATCAAAATGAATAAGTCAAAATCTAATTTTATATGCTTTTTTTAAAACGCATTATTGCTTAGGTTATTATTATTATTATTATTAGTTTTATTGTATGTAAAAAATAGAATTATTTTCCTTTGAAGGAAAAAAAAGAAATCACAAAAATATTCATATTTGTAAACTAATATTTTATTTTTTTGATTTGTTCAGCATATATTTTATGATAATATTTACGGCTATTTAATGAATTTAAATATTACTTTTATAAATATAAAATCTTAAATTTAATAAATAAATGTAATGGTGATTGATTTATAATTTTTTTTTAATAGTTGTCCAACAGAGTTCTTGAAAGAGAAATAAATGTAAGATTTCAAACTTGAAATGAAAATAATGTTAAATGTTATTGTTATTTTGTTGTATCTTAACATTACATGAATATAATCTTAATATAGCATTAAAAACTACACATATGAAAATTTTATTAATAAAAATAATAATGAATAAAATTATATAATGAACTGTATCTTAGTTATTTAGAACATGTAGTCAATTTAAAAAATGTGTGTGAACACAATTTAATTGTAATTATCTAAGGAAGGAAGAAATGGGGCATTTATAAAAGTGAAATAATAATTAAAGTTTTGCAAATAAATACTTTTATGTTTGGAGTTCATAAGTGATTTAAAAATAAATTAATATATTCATATAACACTGTTAAATATTACTTATTTGGATACTATAATACTGAATTTAATAAAAAAAATAGAAAAAAATTCTATGCATAAAAATGAAGTTTGGAAAAAAATAAATAAATAAATCAAATCAAAATAAAAGTAAGTAGAAATAAAAATATTAATTAAAAAAATAAATATAAAAAATATAATTAATTTAAATATAAATTAAACTAAATTAAAAATAAAATAAAATAAAAATAAAAATAATTAAAAAAAATAAATAAAAATAAAATAAAATAAAAAAATAAAAATAATTAATTAAAAAAATATATAAAAAAAAAAAAAAAAAAAAAAAAAAAAAAATAATTAATTAAAAAATAAAAAAAATAAAAATATTTCATTAAAAAAATAAAAAAAAAAGCAATTATTTAAAAAAAAAAAAATAATTAATTAAAAAATAAATGAATAGAAAATAAAAATAAAAAAATAATTAAAAAATAAATAAATAAATAAAAAATAAAATAAATAAAATACCTTTATTTTCTCTCTGAAACGTATTTATTTTTATTGTGAATCTGTATTTTCATTTAAAACCTTTTTTTAAATCTTTTTTTATTGAGAAAGTCCTTAAAAACATTGCTATGTATGGGTTGTCGATAAATATTTATTTATATAAAACATTTACTTTCAACTAACCTGCTGAAAAAATATTCTTATTTCATAAGGTTTTGATAAATAAATAAAGTGATTATCTGAATTTAGTTATGAAACTCACTCGAGTCAAGCTGCAATATTACTTAAAAGATCCATAAAAAATAGCATTTTACATTTTTAGGAAGCATCTTAAGGAATTCAACATGAGTTATTTTTAAAATAATAATTTTTTCAAAATAACAATTTCTCCTTCAGGCTCATATAGCTAATGCAACTTCAAAATTCCTTTTATTTCAGTGTTGAATTGGTTGTTTATAAAAGTATGACAATAAAGAGTAAGTGAAAATAAATGGATCATAATATGAGATGCTCGGAAGATATTTGAGGAATTCTGTGGAAGCTTTTATTTGAAGGACATACTTTGTCAGTTGATTCATTGGATAATTAATTTAAGACATATTTTAACAGTTTTAATTAGAAATGCTACAAATTACAATATTCGTGATTTTTAAAATATTTATATGAGAAAAAGGAATTTTTATAATGCTAAAATATTAATTCGAATTCTTATATCTAACTCTGTTAGGAACTTATTTTTTTTCAGATAAAAAACAATGATAATAATCACTTCTTGTTTGCAGCCACTTTGAAAGTTAATCATTTCGTGTTTGCAGCCCATGTTTCGTGTTTGTAGCCATTTTGAAAGTAAATCACTTCGTATTGATTAGATAAATTGTGCCCTTTAGCATTTTAAAATCATACGAAAAATCATCTAGAAGCTTTTTATTTTAAAAAATATTTTTACATTTACTTAAATTATGTATTTACTAATATTTGAAAACAATTAAATCACTTTTGAATGAATTTTTTTACGCAGTTGAAAAATTTTCAACTTAGCACTGAGTTGCAAAGTGCTGTAAAAAAAAGTGTTCATGAACACTAACAGTACTACATCAAAAGTAATCTTATTTTGTAGAAAAGTGAATTCTATCATTTAATACTGGATGAAGTATTCTTTTTTCCATGAATATATTTATGGATTAGAAGAATTTAATATAAATATTTTTAAGCAGTAGTGGAGTGTCCCAAAATATCAATATTCAAATCCCAAAATATTATTTAACACAATGCCATTAATTACAAGAGAGTATATGATACATACATCATGCCATATAATATTACGTGTATACATTATGTTTCAAGTATACATTATGCTATATATAATATAATATCCAGCTTAACATTTTTAATATTTTTGAATAATGAGTTCATCTACAAGTATGATCTTTTTTGGAGGAACTGTATAATATATTGCTTTAGGAGGTTTTGAAAAGTGCTTACCATGAAAAGTGCTTTTTTTTATTTAATGGATTAAGTAAAAAATTTCAATGTTATATTTGACTTTGACTATGATTTTGCTGCTATAAATAAATATTTTATGAGTTTGTCTAAATTTTAAAATAAAAAAACCGTATATGATTCAATAATTTACAGATCCTGCTTGCTAGATTAATTTCAAAGGGATTGACAAATACGAAGTGACAATTTAAGAGCAACATTTCTTACATTTCGGAACATATTAATATTGGGTTATTTTAATGATTGATTTGTTCTTGATATATTGAATAATTTACAAAAAAATTAATATTGAATTTCTTATTAAATTAAAACATTAATAAACATTTACACATAATACTTACTGTTTTGCCTAATGCATAAAAAGTAAGGAAAATTGTTTTTGTATTTTTGTTCTAAAATGTTTGCTATAAAAATACTTGTGTATTTTATGAGAAATGTCTTAATTAATCGAAGTCTTTAAATATCTCCCTAAGTGATATAAAGCATAACATTAAATAAAATATTTTTTTTAAAATTCAAAAGAATATAATCCAAAATCTGCATTTGAATTTATAAAACAATATATTGCTAAGAAGATATGTACTATGAAACAAATGTGTATTATTTATGCATATCTGGGATATATTTTTATTTGATCTGAAATTCCAGTTTATTTTGTGATTCAAATAGTTGTGTTGGAAAATATTTGTATGCATCAAATCTTAATATCCAGAAAAAAAGGACACATATTTATTTTTGTGATGCTAAAATATTAATTATCTAAATGGATTTTCAAAAATCTCATTTTAAATTATTAGATAAAATTTATTAGATAATTTAGTCTTTACCATCAGAAAATAGGAATTTGTATTATATTTAGATTTGAAACGAATAGCACTTTTAACACATCTTCCATCGGAATTACTTATAACAGTACAGAAAAATATTTTTTGTAGATTAGTAAGAATTTCGGCTGATAAATTATTCAAGCTCAATTCCTTTCCATTCTATATATATTAATGCTTTTTTAAAAGTAAAAAAAAACTATTCTTAGATAATATTGTAAATATCGAAAAATCATATTGTTTATAATTAAGGAAGCTGGGCTTAAGACTCAACAACCTAAGTCTTAGGTTATTGAGTCTTAAACTCTAGACCTGTCTTAGGTCCTAAGACAATCCATAAGATCCTGTGCCTATGTCATGGATGGTTGAAATTGATTTGTAAGCAGTAAAATATTTCTACTAAAAAGGGTGGAAGTAATTCTTCTAGATGGTGATGTTGGCTACCAAACTGTTGCTGAAGTGAAGCATCTTTGCTTATTGCTGAATCTGACACGTATCTGCTTTTCAAAATAACCTCAGGCCAGATTATTAAGCATTAGGCCCCATTCTAAACTGTATAGGGGGAAACTCAACTATAGGCACAGTGATGTGGTGTGGTAGTAGTAGTAACATGTTGTGTTCTAATGCAGCTGGCAATACAAAAACAGTTAATCTTTATGCCATAAGCAAGGGCTGCTACTCATTTAACATTACCCAGGATGCACTTGTAGCTTGAGATATGCTACAGACAATAGTAACACTACCCAATTTTTGTTAATAAAGTTTTCTTATTTACATAACTACATTTGACATGTTTTTCCTTATCAGAAAACGTTGTTACTAAGAGTATTCATCCCTAAATTATTCTATTTTTTGAAACTGCAACTTCATTAATTCAGGTATAGAAAGAAAGAAAAAAAATATTGCTCCATTATAAAATATGCATATGGAATTTGTGTTATGCTTCTGTTGTAGGTGATATTATTTATAAAATGAAAAAAAATGCTGTGATTTTTGTAGCATTTTTTTATATCCCACTAACTTGAAAGTCAGATGAGTCTAGATATAGTAGGGAAGAATATCTCAACTCGAGGGATTTCTATCTTTTGCAAAAAAATCGCTACGCACTTTCTGTAAATACCTGGTTGCATACAAAATGACACTATATCAGTCGGAACACTTTTGCCGTTATTTTTTTTGCTAATCATCAGTGGTGACAAAACAACTTCAGCTGATCTAGTATATCAAACATTAGGAAAAGACAAACACAGTCATCAAGTTTATTTTGCTTGTATATCTTTTAAGCAATTGATGTTAATATAACTTTTCGTATTCACAGACTACATTTGGCATGTTTTTCCGTATCAAAAAATGTTGTTACTAAGAGTATGCATTAATATAAATTATTCTGCTTTTCGAAACTACAACGTCATTAATTCAGGTATAGAAAGAAAAATATTGCTCCATTTTAAAAATATGCATATAGAATTTATGTTTCTGATGTAGGTGATATTATTTACTAAAAAAATGCTGTGATTTCTTGTAGCACTTTTTTGTCCACTAACTGAAAGTCAGATGAGTCTAGATATAGTAGGAAGAATTCTCAGCCTCGAGGGATTTCTATCTTTCAAAAAAAAAAATCGTTACGCACTTTCTGTAAATCCCTGGTTGCATACAGAATGACGCTATATCTGTCGTAACACTTTTGCCGTTACTATTTTTTTGCTATTCATCAGTGGTGGCAAAACAACTTCAGCTGATCTTCTCAGGGGGGTAGGGAATAGTGCAGCCTGAGAGGAAAAACAGAGAGGAAATAATCCTATCCACAGGCACTGGAAAGGGGCATGCCTTAGGGAAAATATCTTGGAATTCCCTTTGATCCGCCCCGCTTCCTTAATCCCTGGTATTTTTCCCTCCCAGAAAAGAAAAGAGGGCTTCCCATGGGGGAAAAAGCCAATACCACCTGTGAGAGTTTTTTTTCTCCACTTAGTCCGTGTCTCCACAGCAAGAGTTTCTGTACAAAAGGATGTGGTTTTCCAGGTTGTTTGTTTTTGATTTTCGCTCTTCTTGGATCTTAGGTTTCTTGTTTCCTGAATTTTGCGCATGTGGATGACTTTATGTGAGATGTCTCTGGGCTTAGTGTTTATTCAATGAAAATTAGATTGCTCTAAACAACTTCAGGGGATGAATTTCTATTTGAGACGTTTTGTTAGGATACCCAACACTATTTCTGTAAAATTGTTTGCAGGCTACTTTTTAATACGTTAAATGTAAATTAATGGCATTTCTGCTGTCTATTTGATATTTGTGTTGAGATTTAAGTAAATAAGAGAGATGTAACAAAAATAAAGTAAATAGTATTGCTTATATTTCTAAAAATTGCAAACTTATTATTTATTAATTATAAATGATAAACTGAAACAAATTTAAATCATGGATTATAGAAATGATCACAATTGCAGTCACTAGAACAAAAAGTTCACAAACAACTCAATCACACAAGTTCAATGTCATTTTATAGAGAAATCTCAAATAATGCATCATCTAAAAAATCTTCCTCATACACATCTTTTATTTGGTACAAAATACAATGTTATTTAAAATTGACAATTTCAAATTTAATCAAATATTTAATGAACTACTGGCACAATGTAATGAAATTAGATTTAAATTTTAAGAACTAAGTTTATTATAAATATATAATTACATAGATGTGATATCGCGTGAGACTCGTAATCTCCAGGATATCGACAAGCTCAAATACCAACCAAAAGAGGGTTTGACTTCCTCTTACAATTTTAAGCTCTTACAAAGTAAGTACATAATAGAAATCAGGCGGCTTATGAGTCCATGTCCCAATCAATGTCACCACTCTTTTTCAGGACTTCAATGATTCTGAAAAATAGAAGGAGAATGGGAATTCCCCTCCCTATAGTCTCAGGCTGTAGAACTCTCCGTAGGATTTAGGTCTGGGGATTTGGCTGGCCAATCCATCCAGCGATATCCTCATTTTCCAGAAATTCTCGAACAGATGAGTCTTATTTTGCCGTTGTCTAAAAAAAAATTAATCGAGAGCAATTTCACCTTAAATAAGAGCACAAGGTTCCAATATTTTATTCTTTACCTTGAAGCAGTCATATAGTTCTGTCAAAGACATTGGACTTTCTATGCTCATCCAACATGTCTTCACAAATCCGCAAACCTCCAAGAAGTAAAAGCTGTCAGTCTAAAAAATTTAAATGCTTACTCTATGTACAAAACAAATATTAATTAGTAATCGAGTATGCTATTATTACGTTATCAATGTTCTTAGAACTAGGCGACTTTGTACGTAGTTCCCTAGTCGGGTTTCTGTCTAAATATACCGAACAATAGGAGATCATTTTATACTCTATGGACAATGCTGTAACATTGCTGCTAGCTATTTTACAAAGAATTGTCAGGGAAATGTAGGTCCTTGAAGATAAAATGGAGGACTGAGAAGCAACATTGAATCATTGAGTGATAGGCTTGAACTTTCTAAAAAGTGTCAGTAATTGTTCATCTAATGTGTTCATGTCTAATGTGTTCATCATCGAATATCTTTTCCATATCACTCGTCGTATAACAATGCATGGCTTGGGTGTGTTTATGTTCACATTTCTCTATAAGACATCTACTTTTATGCCCTCAAAATGGACAAAACTATCCTTAGTGATGTCGTGACCAATTCTTCATATTTCACAACTGACTTGTATCACATTCAGATCAGAGATAAATCCTTTTTTCGGTCTTGAGCATTAATATTAACATTACATGTCATGGAAGATGTCACGCCATCATTCCTAAAGTATTTCACTTTACAGAAACACACACATTTTATTTCTGATATGAAAGTGTGGAATCTTATCCCTTAAGACAACAAGTCATTCCTACTCATCGTGCACTCAAGAGCCAAAACATTATGACAAAACTTATGACATTATGACAAACATTATGACAAAATCAAGTGAGACCAATTCCTAAATTTCACAACATATCACATTGGGATCGATAAATCCTTTTTCTGTCTTGGAGCATTAATATTAACCAGTCATGGAAGATGTCATGTTTCCTTTGGTGACCACCTGTCAATAACCAGTTGGCCCCCCTTTGGTGCAACACAGCTTCAACCCGCCTTGGCATGGATTAATACCACCACTTAATACCAGTTAAATACCACTTCCACCTGATCGTGCCTTCCACGTTATCCAGGCGTGATCATTGCAAAATGTAGGGGTGGTCATAATGTTTTGGCTCTTGAGTGCAACTTTTTTTTACTTTAATACTTTGATGTTTCTTTGTGTTAATCTTCATAACCTATTATCATAGGATCCTAATCCAACAGGATAGAGCAAGAAGTATACATCCACCATTTATCTGAAGTTCTTTTATACTGTCAAAATTCTTTTGCTAGGTTTCTCCAGTTGAACATGTATGGAACATGACTGGGTCAGGATTCGAAAAACCCAAAATGCCACAGATCTAGTGAAATAATTGAACAATGCTGGGTAAAATGTATCTTAAGATTATATTAGAACTTTTTATCACTCTAGCAAAGACGTATTCAAACAAGATCATTACCAAAGTCATTTCAGTTAATTATTGATTTAAAATTCAATGTGTAATTGTTAGTTATTAATGTGTCTTATGGTCTCAAAGTTTTACTTGCATTTTTTATTTCCATTGTATGGTCTTTACCAATTTATCATTCCAATAAAGCAATCGCTTTATAATTTATCATTTTGCGAAATTAAAAAAAAAAAAAAAAAAAAATATTTCTTTTTAAACAAAAAATAGTTTCTTTCGTGTTAATTTTATTAGAATTTCTGTAATTTTTCTTAAAGAAGGAAATAGATTTATAAGAAAAAAGATTTATTATATTCTAAAGAAATTTAGCTCCTTAATTACTTTTTACACTATGAATTTATGACAGTGAATGAATGTGTTTACACTCTGAATATTATGATTTATGAATCTGTTTCAATTTTATGTTCTTAATTCAAAACAATAATATTAAATATATGATTTACTATATGAATACAAATATTCGCTCGGGGGCTTATTATGCTATAAATTTTAAATGTCAACAAATTTTTACATGTGCCAATGCTTTTCTTTTGTTACTGTAAAATTATATTTGCAACAATTGTGTTACAGAATTACTTTAGGTGAACATAGAATGTACTATAAAATCATTTCGTATATAATGTGCAAATATCTCCTCCATGTGTAAACTGTGTACAGATATTCTAAATCAAGAGGGTGTTTCTTGTGCATAGGCAAAATAAAATCAGCATTAGATCATGGAAAAGAGTAATCCAAATCTTAACAAGGAAATACTGTCAAGGATCGTGATTGATTTTTAGACTTATCATAGTCGTGGCCATTTTCTTCTTCATTAGACTAGCCAGAGCTGCTTTGTCTCTAGCATGAAGTCAAGCGAAAGTGCAGAAATGCAGAATCCTTTCTTCAAAAACTACCAGGAAGTTTTGTGATACAATATCACAGGATCTTTTCTGCGTAAATGAATCTCAATGAATTATTAAGTAGTTCACCATTTTGTTAGAGAATCAAACAGGATAAAGATGTCGTTCAAAATATTTCGACAGCGTATTTAAATTCTATAATCTAGTAAACATTTACTCACACTTTTACGCCTCTTTGAGTCTAAAAAATGCCGAAAATTCACTGCATGTTATTTATGGATATTTGATTTTATTAAGTTTTATTATTTCACATGTTTTCCAAAGTATTTCATTTCTGAGTAAAGAATTCAAATAAAAACGCAAATGGGTACATATCCAAATCGTATTTAGTCGCAAAGATCTCAGGTGTGTAAAATTGTGGCATTATGTAATGAAATGCAGATTTCTCATTTCTACCACTGTATTTTTGTATTGACTTTATCTAACAAGAAAAGCGCTAATTTGTCAATATGAGCTTCTTTAAGAATCGCAAGCTCTTTGTGTATATATTTCATTTTCTTATTCTTCCACGTGATCATTTCTTACAATTACATTATGCACATATCAGCGCAACACACTTCTAAAAGACTACAAGTCACGATATGAACCCTTGACGATAGAAGTTTTTCCTCATGCTACTCTCCTAACCACATTTCAAACGCTTTTGCCACATAACATCATAAATCTACTTCTTTAAATCAGAATGACCTTTTTTTTCTTATTAGTTTTTTAACAAACACTGTTGTAGTAAATATTTTATAATCTTAAAACAAGAATAATCGCATAAAACGTTTAGTGCACAAAATTTAGTACCAAATTAAATAAATTCAGTGGCATCAGTACAATTTCAAACAGAAGTTGAATTCTTATAAAAGTTAATTTTAGCTAGCCGAATGTCACATTTTATTAAGGAAACGCAGCAATTCGGCATTCAAAAACATCAAAGAACTGTAATGTATGTGGATTTAATTTAAAAGTTTATGCACGAAATG